>JAOVYX010014774.1:0-30733 GCA_035668315.1 Drosera spatulata
CCCCCCTCCCCCCCGACTAGATAACTTTTAGGGGATTGTGTGTGATCCTTCGGTTAATTGTCCATTTTTCTAAATAGAATACACTACTTTGTCCTATTTGAAAATGTGAGCGGGCTATGTGCTAGCATAGGCAATGGGATGGATGACCCGTGAAATCGGACCGAACCGACCCCAATAGGCATTGAACAAGCCCGATCCGGTGGTCCATATGGCGGGTTGGGCTGAAACTTGACCACAATCACCCGTTAAGGCCGGTTAAAGGATCCCAGGACCATGGACCACCCCAGGACCGGACCACTTAAGGCCCAGCTCAGATGGGTACACCGTAATCCCTACAAATTCAAAATCTAAATCCCCTTTTACCTATATATCCTATTATAACGACTATAAATAGACATAAACAAGGATGTTTTGATCATGTGAACATATTTTCAACTCTATACATATTCCTCAATCCCTCAAAGTTTTTCGCAATAATTCTACCATTATCTCATTCTTCATCTCTAATTTTTCATATCATCTCCATCCACAATAACTCTAGATACGTAAAATGAGGATGGTTGGAAATATTTCAACAAGGTATTGAAAAATAGAAAGGTAGTCAGAGCTATATGCAAAAAGTGTGTGCCCGCACTCTAGCGGTCATCACAGAAAAGGCGAACGCAAATAGGTATATGAAATTTTGCTATTCAAGACAGAATTCCTCCTTCAGCGTCTCGTGATCCAACGCCTCCAAACTTTGTATCGATGTTTGATTATGTTTATTGACAATGTTATGTTTCACTTTAAGGTTATGAAATGATTTGTGACAAATATTAATGAACTCTGAACGTGTTAATAAATTAGTTTTTTGTTACATGATTTGTAATGGATCTATTATACCAGTTAGTTTGAAATGGTTGTTCATAACGGTTAGTTTGAACTGAAATTAATTTTTTCAATGGATCTACCTATCATAACGGTTAGTATGAAAAATCAAAATAACAAATCATAATTGATAGTTTTTTGAATTTGAAAATTAGAAAAGAAAAATTAGTGGGCCTAAATGGTTCGGCTCAAACCAGGCCGATTCTACCGGTTACAGACAATTAGTCCTAGCCGTTCTTCCTCCCCTAACTTTGAGGATCGGATTGGACTGGCCTAGTATACTCACGGTCCGGGCATAGGACCGACCCGGTTTTAGCCGAGCCTAGGCAGTTCGATTCACGAGGCGGGCCGATTCGGTTCACTGTTTATCCCTAGTTATGTGTCTCAATTGAAGGGTTAAGTTTCAATTTCTTTCTTTCTTTTTTTTTTTTTTTTGAAATGTCCAATCGAACTCAAACTTCATTGCTTTTTCTCCATATCACAGATCTTAAGGACTGATGTGGGTAGGTCACCATCCCAGTGTCCTAACGGGTGGACCTCGAATGCACAACAGGGAAAAATATGTGCAGCCTTGTTAGCATCTCAAGACACCCAAGAACACTTGATGTCTGTAAATGAAGTAGCTAAGGTTTTATAATCCAAGATTAAACCTCCTGAGAGAGAGAGATCAGCTGCCCTTGCATTCCATATGTCTGCGAGACTCTTGCAGTGTATCTCCATAATAACATTTGGGCATAACAACTGTATGGCGATGGCCAGGTTCATACCCTCCTTGATGCCTATGGCTTCGGCTATCCCTAGACCAAACATCCCCTCAAAACACTTTCCTCTCACTCCACACACCTGACCTCCTTCATCTCGAGCCACAGCCATAGAGCGTATGTGATATGTCGATTTGACTGAGAAGCTTCCATTGCCATTGAATGTCTAATAGAGAGTGTTTCCTCTGTCTTCTAAGCCCGTTAGGATGCTAAGTATGTGGTTTACAAGCTCGGGATTAACGTGCTGGCTTATGTTCTCCTTCCTCCATAGTCGTGAAACAGGATCTATTAGTTGTGCCACTATCGTATTAGGATGCAGCCCCGTCGTCCCCTTTGAGATCGTGAAATCCAAGATAGAGGGGATTCATGGATCGTCCATCACCTCGACCCCTTTCCCTTACCCAATCCTGCAACAAAACCTTGCTCCCAGTAACGACCTTGTAGATCACAAGCTCCGCCAAATGTACAATGGGCTATGTCCAATTTTGATTGACATAATTGTGCCTCTTGGGAAGTATCTCGCTTTGAGAATGCTACCTGCTAGTGAATCTGACTGCATGAATATCCTCCAAATTTGTTTTACTAGGAGCGCGTCGTTGAAGCATCCAAATTCTCTAAACGCGAGCCCTCTTTTAGTCTTGCTTATAAATAGTTTATCACATCGCTTCCAATGTATTTTGTGTTTCTCATTTGTGGAACCCCATATAAACTTGTTACATATGTGTTGCAGGTCAGTTACCATAGATTCGGGAACTCGAAGGAAGCTCATCAAGTACGTAGGGATTGCTTGCAAGACAGCTTTGATGAGAACCTCCTTACCAGCATTCGAGAGTAAGAGACCCTCCTATTGCTTAAGGGCCCTTCACATACAATTCTTAACTCCACTTAACACTACTTTCTTTGATCGCCCGACTGAAGAAGGCATTCCCAGGTAAGCTCAGAGGCTCGGTGTTCCCGTTACTCCAAGTGCGGTGCTGAAGGCTGGCTCAGTGTGGTACTCGGTGTTGGGGCTAAACGTGACGACAGTTTTCTCCCTATTTATGCGCTGTCCTAAGTATTTCTCATATTGCAGGAGAACATCACGTATGGCGTTTTCTTCTTCAACCGTCCCATTCCCAAAAATCACATTGTCGTCCGCAAAAAGGAGATGTTGTATCTTGGGAGCCTCGCGGCATACAACAACCCCATGTAAGTGCTCCTGCTTTAAAACTTCATTGCATTAGAAACGATAGGACCTCTGCACACATGATGAATATGAATGGGGAGATTTGGTCCCCCTGTCGAAGACCTCGGCCAGGTCGAAACGATGTTGTAGGAGTGCCATTGAGAAAAATGGAATAGCTCACTATCATAACACATCCCATAACAAGGTTAATCCACCGTTCTGGTAAACCCATCCATTTCCGCATTCAAGAAGTGCCATTCAACTATGTCGTAGCCCTTCATCATATCGAGCTTTTGGGCAAAAAACCTCTTATTCCCGTTTTTTCTTATTTTTGATGAAGTGCATCATTTCCAAAGCAGCTATGACATTGTCGGCTATCAGTCGGTTAGCAATGAAAGCACCCTACAAGTCAGAAAGAATGTTAGGTAAAACTGATTTCAAACGTTTAGTGAGCACCTTTGAAATAAGTTTATAGATAACATTACATAAGTTGATAGGCCGGAATTGCGTAACCTTTGTGGGCTTGGTCATTTTAGGGATCATGACAATATACGTTGGATTTAAGGGGGATATGTCGAGCTCGTCATTGAGGCAACCCAACACTACCTCTGTAACATAATTCCCACTCTCTTCCAGTGGGTTCTATAGAACTACGGATTAAGCCCATCCAAACTCGGGGCCTTTCTTCCTGACGACTGTCGCAAGACCTTTTCCACCTCATCCTTGACAAAAGGCCTGCTAAAGAACTCAACCTGCTCCTGAGATAGGATGGAGGACCACCTTGAGGTATCTAGCATATCCTTTGGTTCCCCTTGCATTTTGATACGTCTTCAATTGTAAGAGATCTTTTTATAGCACGTTTTATAGATTATCAAAGAAAAAAAGTAAAGTCATTATAAATTAATTAGATAAAATATAATCATAAGTATATAGTATTGTAATACAAAGATTGGGAATGGGGAATCAGGGCAATCCCCTAATATGGGCTGTGGAGAGCTGTGCTCGGGTACTACAAGTGGGCCAGTTTGTTTTGGATTAGGCCCATGTCAGAAAGCACCTTGGAAAACAGGAGCTGCGGAGGCGAGCCTCGTGAAATCTCGAAAGTGGAAGACAGAAGTCAGAGAAGCAAGACCTATGGATTGCAATGAAACTGTATTCAGCAGGGTGGGTAAAACGGAATAGGCTAGAGGTAGAACACACTCAGTTCAAGCGTAATAAATCCTTAATAGTGACAGAGATGGACGAGCAGTCCAACGATGATTAGGACGTAATCGTGCAGGCGGCATTTGCCGATGGCCGGGGCGCTGCCCTGAATGAATGGCACTTAGTTAGAACTGCTAGGGGCTCGGGAACCCCTACATGATTTTTCTCTCCGAAACCAAGTTAGGTTCGGGTGATCTGAACCACATAAGGAGAAGCACTGTATTGAGGAATGACATTGTTAGAGCGGCCAATGGGAGGAGTGGTGGTTTAATGCTCCTCTGGGATGACAGAGTGCAAGTCTCGTTGAGATACTTGTCAACTTATTATATTGATGCTATAGTGCAAGAAAGCGATGGGGGCCCAAGTGGAGATTCACGGGATTGTGCGTAGACCGAAGAACGGAACAACGATGGAGAACAAGGGACACATTGAGGAAACTTGCATGGGAAATTAATCTCCCATGGCTCATATGCGACGATTTTAATGAAATTCTTTTTCACACTGAGAAGAAAGGGGGACGGTGTCTAAATCAGAGGCAAATGGATGACTTTACGGCTGCCCTTGAACACTGTTGTTTGTTTGATCTTGACATTGAAGGGCCAAAATACACTTGATGTTGAAAAATCAGAGGGGAACAATGGGTGTAGGAGAGACTTGATCTAGCGGTGGCGAATCAAGAGTGGCTCAAGCTTTTTCCGGGATCTACAGTGACTAACTATGCATCAACAGGTTCTGACCACTTCCCTATAAATGTGGACATTCGTACCTCAGGCGCTCAGCATAATTCATCATCAACATCGGCGGCAAAGCGCATCTTCAGGTATGAAAACTGTTAGGACCGGGATTAAGAATGTGCTGAAACCGGTGGTATTTCTTGGCAGGCAAAGGAGTCGGATAGCATGATCCCTATACATGAAAAACTGGGAAGTGTTAGAGCAGCCCTGGCGGTATGGAGTCGCGAAAAAATATGGCTATATGCAACAATAAATTAGGAGGAGAAAGCGAGAACTTGAAAGCATTCATGGTGATGAGCAGTTTTTCAATGCAGACTAGGAAAATGATGCAAAAAAGGACCTGGATACCCTTTTAGTAATGGAAGAATCGTACAGGACACAACGGTCCTGAGTAAACTGACTAGGCGAAGGGTTCGCAATACTTGTTTCTTTCATGCACAAGAAAAGAAAAGAAGAACAAGAAATACGATTCATGGAATAGAAAACGAGGATGGAAGAATGAAGTAGCTCCTCATGGCATAGAAGCAATGGTCATGCGCTACTATACATCACAGAGTTGCCCATTGTGTGGTATGGTTGGCATGGCAAGTATTTTTAAATTTCAAACCTCGAAAAGTTTCCTTCTTCCTCCAACTCCTACCATCATCGGGGGCGGATTTCGGTCGTCGGAAAGACCCTTTTCTTCCCCTTCCCCCGATGAGTCTCTAGCCTGCTCATTCTGAACTTCAATTTCCCTTCCCTCACTCATAAGGACAAAACCCCCTAGCCCTTTTCGCATAGGTTGGGCACGAAGCCGGAGACCGTACTGGAATTCCTCTTTATTGACTTGATTTTCCCCTCGACCTAGACCGACTTCTTTTGACATTCTTGGATACGATGATCGACGATCCCGTATCGAAAGCAGAAATTAGGGAGTCTCTCGTACGTTATCGAAACCCACCTATTGCCCTCTTCTTTGACCCTCATGATCACCCTTGTCAAAGGGGTTTGGATGTTGACATCAATTCTCAATCGTAGCTTAGTTTCCCTAACTTTGTCGGATTCATCTACGTAGATATCCAGGACCTTGCCCACCTTACTTTTCCCACTGCCCTAGTGACAAACTCATTCTGACCTCCTAGCGGGACGTTATCACATTGGATCCACATCAGGATCTTATCAAAAACATATTCCGATATGTGATTCTTCTGATCGTACTTCTTCAAAACTAGCAAGTTATTTTCATAATGCTATGGATTGTCTTACAGTACCCTCTCCAGATCGTTGGACATCCGAAATTTGAAGAGGTACACATTGCCTCCCAACTCCTTCCACTCCACCCTTCCTTCGACTTGCCATGTCTTAAGGACTGATGATCGAAGAACGTTTGTCGATACATCCCTCAGCATCAACAATTTATCTACCAAGATCGCTCCCTGATCCCCTCCGAATGAGAACAGTTCATGTTCAGACATCACTATCCCTTTCCTTTCCACCTCCGTCAGACGAAGCTTTCTTCCTAGTTCTAGGATGCACTCCTTCACATCCCCTTGTCGCGCAGAGCGGTTAAGTTTCAATTTTTGAAAATTAAGAACACTAGCTTCTTCAATTATAAAAATGAGTGTAATGTTGTTTTTTTTCAAAACCTTACGGGAGCTTTATGAAATTTACTGTAAAATCCATAACAAATTTGATTATTTCCAAAATAATCTTTCATTTTTTATGACAATTTTTCATAATAAAATGTAACAACTCTTATAGATTTAATTTTTCTTGCTCTGCATTTAATCTTTTTCATAAAAATAAGAAAACAATTACCTCAACTTAATGGTATAAAAATAAAAGGGTTCGAGCTGGTCCAGTCCCCAAGGGCTTTTTGCTCTAAGAATTTTGGCCTACCCTTAACTTATCCCTCGTTCAAAGTGTCGATCTAGTCTCGCCCTAAACCAATTGTTTATAATTTCAAACATTACTTAATATTATTTCTTTTGTTGTATAATAAATGAAATATTTTAATTTAGTCGTTTAAAAATAAGTGAATTTTTTTTTTCATTTGGAAAGTTTTTTCCATATAAATTACTTGATGTTACAATATATAGTATTCCATCAATTTATCTCTCAGTCAATATATTTCCTTGGTCTCAATTTAATTATAATATTTAATTTTTTTATTATTTAATATATATTTTGAAAAGTTTCGTTTGATGTTTTAATGATGCAAGAAAATAATAAAGATACAGAAAACGTCATTGTCTGAGGAGGAAATCATCGAAATACGATAGAATGGGTGACACAAAGCATCTTGAGAAATCTCAAATCTTATGTCACTGACGTCAGATTAAAATATATAATTTTAATTTTAATTAATATTTTACGATAATTTTTTTAAAAATAACGTTTGATCGTTATATCATGTGAATTAAATTTCGTCTCGACAAATACACATAATCATTATCATTATCCTTATCAAAATATCACGAGAATACTATGGGATAAACACAAAACCTTTGGAAAAAAATCGTTTTACGAAAATACCAAAATATCCACTCTCTCGTAACCTTACCTTATGACCGAGACCTTGAACGGTTCAGATAATGCTTTAGATTACACATATCACGGGGCTACTACGGGATAAACACAAAAACGTTTCCATACCTCACCAGTCAACCATCATCATCACCATCATCCATAACAAAACAAGCTCATCATCATCATCATTATCATCCCCAATTCCCCACTCACTCCCCCGATTCCTCCGCCACCAATTCATGAATCCTAACCCTAGACGCCTCCTCGATCATCATCAATCCCCAAATCAGTCCAAAACCAAATGAAATTCGGACGAGAATTCAGGACCCATTTGGAAGAAACCCTACCGGAATGGAGGGACAAGTTCCTCTGCTACAAACCCCTAAAAAAACTCATCAAACATACCACCATTGATGATGAAAACGCGATTGAGGGGAGAGATGAGGCGGCGGGGTCGATTTCGTTGGTGCAGTTCGAGGAGTGGTTCGTGAGGATATTGAATGAGGAGTTGGAGAAGTTTAATGATTTCTATGTCGACAAGGAGGAGGAGTTCGTGATAAGGTTTCAGGTGAGGATTTTTTTATGGAAGGGATGCGTTGTTGTGTTGTGTTGGGTTGTGTTTTGTTTGTTTGGAGTTTGGTTCTGAATCATGTTTGAGTGGGATTCGGCGATTCAGTGTTTTTTGTTTTGGGGTTGCGGAATTTGCCAGGCTATTTAACAGAGTGATCAGAAACTAGGTTTCACAGTATCCGATGGGAATTAATGGAATTTTAGTGCAATCCGATGTATGATCTGGATTTTCACACTTGTTTGATGCTCCCTCTGTTCAGTATGATGGACAAGATGTGGACTTTCCGCACTTGTTGTGGTACGCACTTAAGTTATGTACCCTACGGAGTAACAGACTGATCATACTTGTAGTGGTGGGCTTGTATGTTTTGTTACGATTCAGGCAAGAGCTCAAAAGAGGAATCCACCCCCCAACCGAACCTGAGTAGAATACACATATGAACTATGCCCAATTGTTAACCCTAAAGTTAAGCTGATAGGTTATTGATAGTTTACATATATATTCTACTTTTTCTTTTTCTCCACAGTTTAATTGGGTAAATCTACTCGCACATGTCCTCAACGTGTTTCTGTTGAATGCTGCTCAGAACATCTCTAGTAGTATAGAATAGGGTGGATGATCAAATTGTGGAGCTGCATCAGTTGAAAATGCATGGCAAACTGGGAAAGAGTTTAAAGACTAGGATAAGGCAAAAAGTTCGTACTTAGATGAGTAGCTAGTATTTTGACGAAATTGATGTGAGGTGTGAGATTGTGCTGTCAGCTAAAGTGATGTAAGGAATGATGTTAATACATATTTGGGAATGATTAGCTAAACTAGAAAGATTCTTTTGTGTGTTAGTAATTTGCAACCCATTTGGACCGAAGTTTGTTCACCTAAATGGATGTGCGTTTCATGAGTGATCTGGATAAGAATGTTGGATGAACATACTGTGGATTGGATAAGTTGAAAGCAAAGTTGGAGTGTTAAAATGTTAGTTCCATGTTGGTAACACCAACACAGCTTAGCATCAGTGAACGATGGATCAGTATCTGGTTTCTTTATCAAAGCATCTTAGTTTGTATTTCATGGAAATAGAATTATTTGCAATCTAAAGGGCAGTAAACTATTTTATGGGGTTAGGTCAGCTCCTTGAGGTGAGGATACTGCTAGGTTGTTAGAGCTGTTATATGAATGGGCATCTAAATCTTTTATTTCTAGTAAATCTGTGGCTCAAGCTGCTATGTTGTGATTCCATATTAAACTAACCTTTTTTCCTTTGTTTCGGAAAGTCTGCTATTACTGATGCATAGAGATTGAAGTTTGGCTGTCACTAAATCATTTGGTTGCGAGGTTGCAAATCTTTTTGTCCGACAATTACAAATCGTGCATCTGAATTGATGTGTGTTGTCGTAAACACGTCAAATTAGAATTTATATGCACTCGCTTGCACTCGAAAAATATTAAAATTAATGTAATATTGGAAGTAAGGGTCGAACCTATAGGGACGCTCGTAATATTATTTATTCTTTTCTAATCACGACAAAAAACTATTAAAATTAAGAAAATTAAGTTTTCTGGGGGGATTTGAAATTAAATGAATTACACCAAATTAAATTAACTAAAACTAACTAAATTGTTGTGGAATAAATAGAGGTGTTTTCTAGTTAATTAAAGTCTAGGGATTAGATCAATTACATTCTCATTTCAAGGATAAATTATGGATGTTGAATTAAATTGATTTGTATTCAGAAAGGTTTGGTTGTGACACTATTGGGCATAAGAATCATATTTGCTAGATTGTTAATTATCAATGAGTTTGTATAATTAACCAAATCTATTCATCCCTAACATATCGATGAGCTCGTATATATCAAAGATAAATAAATTGAATAAAAATGAGAGAACAAGTCAAACATAAACACATATAGCAATGAGCTTAAACTATATGGGTTTACATGCAATCAATCAATAACCATTCATGATAATGAGCTTGAATCATGATGTTTTACTTGCTATTATACTCAAATGACTTAGCGTGATTAATAGTTAGTTCATGACATCAATAAGTGATCAATCTAGTTGATTTCATAACATGTATGGGATAAAGATCGGATTTCATGCAACTTTTATTATCCTACAAATCTGGTTCTATAGATTAACATCATCTAATGATCCTTCTACAATCAAACTATATCAATCAACCCTATGAATCAATTACTCAATCTTAATCATGGAAATCATTACAATCATAATCATAACATGCATCATCATAATCAAATCAAAGACAAATTGAAAGGATAGAAGATAATACAACGATGAAACGATAATCCGATGTCCAATGAATAAGATCCGTAGCAATATCCAACAATTGAAGCGCCAAACACCAAGATCCAATTCAAAGTAACAAAGAATAATATGATAAGTGACCTAAACTATGGACTCCCACCGTCAAAGACGATCGAAATTTCTAATAAAAATGAATACAAAACATCCATATTTATAGAAAAACTAAAAACCCTAATAAAAACAGAGAAAATCAAGTAAAAATCTCGAAAAATCTTGTAAAATAATGCCCGTCACGGGCGTGACCATCGTGGTCTTAGAAAACTGGTAGTCTCGCACGAGTGTAGGAAGTGTCATGGCCATGACGGACCCTGAAACAGCCGAAAACAATATTTTTTATCTTCGAACTCCGTATTAATCACTGGTATACCTTATGTAGCCCTTATATCATCATAAAACACTTCAAATAACATCGTTTTCACCCTCAAAATCAAGGGGGTGGTCATGGTGGTGACGGACCCGAAAACAGCTGAAAACAACATTTTTTTGCTTCGAAATCCGTCTTGATCACTGGTATACCTTATGTAGCCCTTATATGATCATAAAACACTTCAAATGACATCGTTTTCACCCTTAAAATCAAGACCTGCCGTATGGGAAACTGTATCCGTATCGATTTTTTCAAAAACGATACGTATCACTGATATGTATCGATACAGTCCGACTCTGTCACAAAATCTACGAATAATTCGGAAAAGGTACAAAAAAACCATGGATTATTGATTATGCATATCGAATCCGAATTTTTCGTAAGAAACGCGAATAATTCGGGAAAACAACATTATTCGTGTTTAATTTGTAAAATTCGGGAATAAAACGGATTTTAAACAAAACAAGAGATACTTTAAGGGAAAAAAAACAAGAATGTAAATAATATGTTATCTAGTTAGCACTTGAGAACTAACCAATTTGTTATCTCTTTTGGTTGTATTTGATTAATCTATCTTTATTCATAACAATTGTTTTTTTTTTTTTCCGTTTAAAACCCATATAAATCTCGTATTTCGATTTTTTCCGTTTAAATCGTCGTACCGTTCTAATGGCGTATTTATCCTACCGTTGTTTTCACGATTCTTTCCCGTTCTTTTCGATTTTTTCGTATTATATTATTCTCGAATTAATCCTGTATCCGTACTTTGTTACTATGTGGATCGATACGGATTGATATGGAACGATACAGAGTTCTACTCATTTTTATAGCAAAATAATTTTCGAATCACATTAAAAACGCTATAACAAGCATAACAATTAACAAAAAATACGAAAATAACACAAAAAATATAAAACCAACAACTTGAAAGTCTAAATGTCAAGACAAAGTAGGTCAAGTGCAGAGATATATTGGGAAATATGTTAATCTAATTTACAATAATGCAACACACTTCAAATAAATAAAGAATGACGAGCGTCTTCATATTCTGATCCTGATGCTTCGAAACTGTATCTGTCATAGTCGTCATATAGCCGTCATTTCCACAACACGCACATCAACACCATCATTATTGTCATCCCTTGTGGGGAGATTAGTGTCACAATGATCACCATCATTGTCAGGGAAACTAGAACTAAGGGAGACATCACCACCCTCACCAACTAAAGCAGCTTCCACTTCGCGATTCGGTTTTAATTGGTTTTAAAAGTGAGGAAAGTGGAAGAAAAAGTGATGTGCTGGTTCCTTGATCAAAAGGGAAAAAAATTGATTTTAATCAAAATAATACGTATCGATTTGTATCGACCAGATACGCGATATCTATTGATCGTATCGACGGATACGCCCCCGATATGGCTGTATCGCTCATATCGGGGGTGTATCGGAACCGGTTTTTGGAAAAGCAATACGATACGACAAACCATGCTCAAATTGGCCTTGAATCATCTTCTATGCGTCGTTTTACTTTTATGGTTTATCCATGCTCAAAATTGGCTCAAACGTATCGGTTTAGTTCCAAAACAGCTTCAAACGTTCTCGAACATCAATGTCAACATATAATGCACGCGCACCAGAAATCATAAGAATAATCATCAACGATAAAAAAAAAATAATCACACTTCATCACCACAATCGTCAAGCTATTTCATCCATTTTCACAAACCATCAAAAGTCGCTTCTCTCGATCAAATCTACAATAAAAACATGCAAACAACAGTACCAATGTTCCAAAACTAAAACTAAACTAAGAATGCAAAATAAAAGACTCAAATGTGACAAACGAAAGGCTTAACCTGAACAAAACATGAGTGCTTTCACACTAACCATGAATCCTGTTTGTAAGGCTCTGTTTTATTCATATACTTGAGGTTTGAAGTCTTCTCTTTTTTAGTTGTCGGTCTTAACTTGTGCTGGAATGATTAATTTTCATGCTTCTATTTTAGGAGATGTTCTTTTCATCATAAAGTTGTAGTATAAAGGTGTAAAAGGTTCTTTAGTGCTGAAATTTAAGTCACAATTTGACAGAGTTTTAATAGGCGCTCTTTTCATGCTCTATCATGTTTGGAACAGTCGAACCATGGTTAGCTAGTTCTCCCAATCTTGACACATAGTTGCCTTTGTAGTCGACTAAGGGAAAAGGTGGAAGAAATAGCTTGCTTCCCCAATGTGTATCTCCTGGATGGTGACTGGAAAATGTGGCATTCTCTGACTTCTTTTTGGGGACATGCGACACTATTCACTGAGCACGAGTTGTCAATCCCTCAACTGGATTGTGGCTGACTTATCCCTTTACGGACGATTGAGAAGAAATTGTGTAGATCTTTGCACTTCTCGGTTTCAATTGTCATCTTAATACTTCTGGTTCAGCAACTTTCTTTAGCAAGATGGATAATGCTGTCTGTGAGAACCTTGAATGCCAGATAGCCTAAATTGATAATGCTGGATTGCTGTTTGCCGCTATCATTTTCCAGCATAACTTACAGCAGTATTTTTGGTTTCATTTGCCGTCTCATTTTGAAGATGTGTCTCACTAGCCATTTTCCCTTCTCATAGATAATAGCAGGAAAGACATTCATGGTATTAAAGATTATTTACCATGTTATTTTTGTGCTTTGCTTATATACATGCATAAAGTGACCAAAAGGTTCCTCCTTGTGATAATAGCTGGATGAGTTTTGAAGCGACATGTGATATACTATTACTTAATGTTCCTCCTTGTTAACTTGTTTTCCTGATGTTAACAGGAACTGAAGGAAAGAATTGAGAGGGTCAAGGAAAATAGAAGCTTGGATGGATTTCTTACATTGGGTAGTAAATTCAGTGAAGAAATTATGGAAATCCGGAAGGACTTCGTCACCATTCACGGTGAAATGGTGCTGCTTGAAAATTATAGCTCCTTGAATTTTGCAGGTATGTTGGCCCTTGTATATCCCTTGTCAGCCGCATGCGATTTCCCAGTTCTTTGTTGCTCTTTTGATTTCCATCATCAATTATCAGTCGTCACCATATTTCATTCTTCTCCAATTTAGATTTGATCTCCATTTCTATTCTCTTAAAGAATATGATGATCCTCGCATTGCAGGACTTGTTAAAATTTTGAAGAAGTTTGACAAAAGGACGGGAGGACTTCTCCAACTTCCATTCACTCAAAGGGCTCTACATCAACCTTTCTTCACAACAGAACCTCTCACAAGGCTCGTCCGGGAGTGCGAAGCTAATCTCGAGCTTCTCTTCCCTCTTGAAGAGGAAGTCATTGAGTCTACATCGGCTTCTCACAATCAAGGCAACACACTCCTTAACAGCGCGAAGGGTCCTAACCTTGAGGCTCCATCACTCGGCGAAGGAGCTGATGATATATACAGGAGTACCTTATCTGCCATGAGAACAATACGTGGGTTGAGGATGAGCTCGACACGCAATCCATTGTCTTATGCTTCCCACTTCAGGAGCGAAGATGAGGAAGATACCGGAGCTGTGACTGCTGAGGAATTGGGATCTGAGTCTGCCGTGGGGGTGACAAATATGAAGGCAAATGAGCAGGATGATGATGCAACTTCTGCTATGTAGATTTAGGTTATGGTTTGTGCTTTACTGACGCAAGTTTCTTCTTTCATGTACAAGAATCACATCGTAGATAGTACAGGAGGGAAATGGTGGTTCTGAATTAAACTGTCCTGTCTGTGATGACTATGCTAATAAACCCCAAATTTCCCAGTGCAGGAATTGCAGAGCAATTGCTGTTGCTGGGTTTTCTTTTGTTTCCTGTTCGAAGGTTTTAGCCTTTGAGTATTATCAGTTTATCGTTTTGACTCGTAGGCTGTTGAATTTCTAGTTGAAACCCCTATAGCTAAATAAAATGCTTTGCGGCCTCTCATGAAGCGTCTTTGCTTAATGCCTGCTGGATAACGTTAAAGTTTATAAATACATGTTGGCTCGATTCTCCATGATTAACCCTTTACTCTAATTTACTTCACGATCTTCATACACAGTTAGAATCAAAATCCGTTATCTTTGAACATCTTTCCTATGTTCAAATTTCGGTCCGGCTACTGTAGTCATGATCGTTAGTGACCTCAGACTCGGATGGATCATCCAACCTTTTATTGGAAATAAGTCTGGACTCTGATCTTGTCTTGTCTTCTCTTGTATAAATGATGACTTTTTTTCATGTTAGTCGGGGGTTTCTTCCAGCTTTTAAATGTGCAACTCTTACATTAATCCGTCAATGGGAACTAAACGTCGTGATTTTCTTGAAACGAAAGAAAGGAATAGTAGTTGTTGCACACAAAAATAATTATCATAGTTCTCTTAAATTATTACCATAAAGATACAAGATCATTAGGGAATAAGGAGACTTGAGAGAATAATCATGGAAATAATGATATTCATACCTAATATCTTTATTTCCTAATATGTAAAATATTTTCCTAAGTTATCTTTCTAGCTAAATTTCCTAAAAGATATAGTGTGAAAACTATAAATATAGGGGTTCAAGCATACACCCCCAACTACATAATCTCATATTTACGTACACAATACAATTATTGTTGTTGATCTCACTCTTGTTTTTGGTCATCGTCAGACAATCCTATCATCTCAATCATCATTCAGATCGTTGGCCTACGTTGGCACGATTTTGTAAACTGTTTTTTATACAAACAGCATTAAAGGAAGAGTTCTAATCATGAAAATCGAAGTCGTAGTTACAAGGGTGTGTGAAACGGAACGGTCCGTTTCTTGATCGTTTCTCATCCCGTTCCGACTTTTTCGATACCTAGAAATCCCCTCCCAATTTTCCTATACTATTTCTTTAGTATCTTGGTATCGAAAATCCGATATTTTCGAGAATTTTGGTCCAAATTTAAGTTTTTAATTTCAACTCCTAAAACTTATATATATCAAAAACCTGGCAACATGAAAGCGAATGAAGTAATGGTTACAGACCAAAACATAAATAACCAAAAACATCAATTGCAACTTAGTGGTAGAAGCAAGTTGAGAAAAGCAATGGTTTAGATAATTAAATACATATTGTAAGACCTAATATGTCCAATGATCCTAGATGGAGGGGAGGAGAGATTGAATAGGCTAATTTATAAAAAAAAAAAAAAAGCTACAATACTTTTAATTTCCCCTATTGATAGTTCAGTAAGAGCTTTGATGACTCAGTAGAGTATGAGCTTTAATGAGTAACTTAGATTTTATTTCTTTTGATTTTGAGGATTTTCATCTTTTTAGTCTTTCCTATCTTTCTAGATAGAATAATCAATCATAAATCAAACACAAGAAAGTAACGTGCATGATGATTTATAGTGGCTCTGACAGTAGGATTCAATTAAACTCTAAAATATAAGTCTACTCTTTCATTACTGATCAGTGTAACCAAATTAAGAGGTATTTCATTATAAATAGATTTTTGGTTCATCCTTAACCTTTCTTATAGAGTACACAGTTAGTGCAGTCTATTCTATTAAACATCTTCCTTGAAGAGATTCCTTAGAACTCTTCTGATTTCTTCTTTAAACTAGTTACCCTCTATCTAGGCACTTCCTTTAAGTATTTGTGAGGCTTCGAGTTGTTGATACAGCACTATTGTTTAGATAGCTTGATCTTTCTCTTTCATAGCAAGACAAACAATTCAATATCTACAAGTCAGATCAACTGCTGAAACTCTACTGCCATTCCTAATTTAAAGATAAAGCCCTTGAACTAACTGTTGTCTAATTTATCATGTGAAATAATCTTAGCCTTTTATTTCGATCAAGAACTGTCCAAAAATCAGCTCTCAACACTCCTAAAAACGACCTGAGATTATCCAGTCTGTTTACTCTATCATTGTGACACAAAAATGTTTGTCCTGTGCTGAGCCTACTGTTCTTCTCTGTTGTGACGCAAGAACACTTATCTTCATGTATCGAACCATTGCTTCTGATCAGTTGACTGAGTCCATTCTGTGCAATATGAAGTACACTATGTTGCCCATTATATTGCCTCGTTCCACCCTTCTGACATAAAAACCTAATGCAGACAATCTGCATTCTGCCAATCTATTAATTTGCACTCTGCTGATCTTTTGATCTTAAATCTTCTGTCCTGTGGATTCGAACCTTTGTTGCCTAAATTAGAACTTCATTGAAACTGTGTTGTTTATCACTAATTTGTAAAACTTATTATCTAATCTAACATGAACACATACAAAAAAACATAAGGGAAAAAGGAAGTTACAGTTACCGCACCCTAATCACTGTAGTCATTCTTTTTAATTGTTTGTTTTGGGATTTTTTGATTAAATTAAAATGTTTGAATAGTATCTTTAGATTTACTTTTTGCTTCAAATCTGATTTGTCCTGTGTTTTTTAATTGGTTGCAGCCAATTTGTTGTATCCAAACTGAAAATATTAGGGAAAAAGGAAAATGCTGTTATTGTAACCTAATGACTACAATAATTCATTTTCATTGGGTTTTTTTTTATGATTTTTTTGATTAAATTTAGATATTTGAATTGTATCTTTAGATTTTCTTTTTGACTTTCAAATCTGATTTGCATTCTGTTTTTAATTAATTGCAGCCAATTTATTGCAGTTGCTGCAACGATAAACATCCAAATTAGTAATAGAGGCAAGTTGAGAAGTCGTTCGTGAATAACATGCTTTCCAAAAACATTCACTCCGTTGTAAATCAATTACTCTTCCCGTCCAATATATATATAATATTATTTTCTCAGGTTATCCCGATTTACTTGTAACCTATACTTTTTATATAAAAATATTCAAACAATTATTATCTGGTATAATACATCCCAATATCTTCTTTCCGAGTAAGTACAGTAAACTCCATTATCACATAAAAAAAAATATTTTTTTTATCAAATTCTATATAAATTCAACACATATATTAATATTTGTATCGGGTCAAACGAGTATACTTCCTCTGTCCCATATTAATAACGATGTTTTTCTATTTGGTCAGTTTAAAAAAATAAAAATGCATCATTTCTATATATGATAACCTTTTAATATAAAAAAATCAAATCAATTTCATCTGATATAGTACAACCATTAATTCCTGTCTCAGCTGCTACAGTAAATCTCAGTACCACAAAAAAAAATAATATTTTTTCTTCATAAAAATCCACACAAATTCGACACTCGCATAAAATCATGTGTCGGGTCAAAATGTTACGACTAATATGGGGCGGAGAAAGTATATATATTTATTAATATATTTAGAAATACACAAAACTATCTGTTTGTATGTGGAACGGCAAGACGTCTTATATTTTAAACATCTTTTACATAAAAACATCTTAATTTAAAAAAAACCAAAAGAAAAATAATAATCACAACAATCTATTATATATTTAATTTCACAAAATCTCAAAATAAAAAAGTCTCCTTTTTCTTTTACCATGATGTATCAAATTTTCATTTCATTTCTATCATTAGAAATCACAAATAAATAATCACTATTAAAATAGATCCCCATACTTTAACACATACATATATTAAGTGATGATAAATAACTGGCGTAATGTGCAGGATAATAAATTAGTCAATAATACAACATAGTTTTATAATATTGGTCTGAAACGAAAAAAGTCGATATGGGATTTTGATAATTTGTCGTGCCGAACCAGTTCTTCGGTACCATCATATCGAAATTCCTATCCTTGCCTTATTACCCAGGAAAAATCTAGTATGGCCGGTACGTTTGGATCTTTTGGTCCAATCTGATTTCTGGGACATTTTTCACACCTCTAGTAATTACCAATGTCCATTTCTTTGTAGAGTGATGACATTCTATTCTGAGTGAATTATCATTAACTTATAAAAATCTAAATTATTTATCACTTAATCATATATCATTATGTTTTTTTTTTCAATCATTCATCTATTAAAAATAAAAGATGTCAAATCATTCCAAATTTTTTTCCAAATCAAAATCAAACAATAGTTGTCTAAAATTGAAGAATTTCTCTCCAAATTGACAACAATTCATTGGATCCTTTCTCTACGCTCCTCCTTTGACAAGTACACAACGCTATCATAGACTCGCGCTCCTCTTTTGACAAATACACAACGTTATCATAGACCTAACCCTAATATTTATTTCACGATCAATCCGTCGGAACAAACACTACCTCAAACAATACATCCTTAAACAATACACCCTCAAAAATGGATGCAGTACACCTCAACCAATGTTGTCATAGTCGTTGTCATCACTGCCAACCCGTCGATACAACAACCTTAAACAGTGTATCTTCAAAAAGTTCATCCTTAAAAAATGGTTCAGTACGACACTACTTGAAGACCTCTTTCATAAACAGTGCACCCTCTTCATTGGGGTATCTGTTCTCACTGATTTGTCGCCGTCCATCACCGAGATTGCCGACACCATTGAAGTGACCTCAATGGCCATAATCGAAGGTCGAGCCTTCGTCTTAGCCAACAAACATTTCGCCATCAACATTGTCTCCGTGAATTTGTGCCTAAGCAATCAAAATCACCGATTTAGGGTTTCACCATAGTCATCGATGATGTCGCCTGCATACTCAATAAGCCGCCAACACCCTCTTCCATCCATCCAAAAACTCTCGTCCTCCATCATACCGTCGTCGCCGGACACACTTTAACGCCGCCGCCCCTCCGCCACACAATCGATTGTCTCCAAGCCAGAAGGAGAGTGCTAGGTTGAGTTTTGGCAGGACGAAGAGGTCATGATGGAGAGAGAGAGGGGGGGTGGTATGATCTATGTTTGTAGTTTTTTTTTTTTGGAAAATTCCCAAAAGTATATCATTTCAAAGTTTTTATTTTAAGAAAGTATCACTCAAAAATTTTAATTCTTTTAAGGTCCCATATATAAATCAAATTACATCCCTCTCTTCATTTTCACACCTTCATTTCACTCTCTCTCTCTCGCGACTATAATTTCTCTCTCACAGACGATGACGAAGACGATAATTCTCCATCAAATTTTTTAGTATTCTGGCTCATTCAAACAAGGAAATAACTATCAATTTCCAAATACAAATACGCCTAGAGAAACATGCATGCATGCAACCATGAACTAGTACGCCTGTCAATTTCAAATAAGGAAATAACTATCAATTTTCAAATACTAATATGCCTTGTGAAAAACAAACGTTGTGAAACAACTAATACGCCTAGTCGAAAGACATCATTTAGATCATCTAGTACGTCTATTCAAAAAATTATCCTGTAAAAAAGTAATATGTCTATTCTTAAAAAAAAAAAACGCCTTTTGTTAAAAACTAGTATGCCGATTGTTAAAAAAAAAGTAGTACGCCTAATATAAAAAAAGTAGTATCCTGATATTACAAAAATGGTAGTACGCATGATATTAAAACTAGTACGCCTATAGTTCAAAAAAAGGTAGTACGTCTCTGCATAAAAAATATTATGTTGCCTGTGCAAAATCAATACTGGGCAAATACCAGTACGTCTGTGAAAAAAAAAAAAAACTAATACGCCTTTGCAAAACTAGGTAGTACGTCTGTGAAAAAAAGTAGTACGCCTATTGAAATTACTAGCACTGACTTTGTCTTTATTGCTTCATTACTATATATTTTTTTCAGCAAAAGATGACAAAAACCCAGTATCGCTCTTCATTGGCAGCATTGTTCTCCATTTTGAAGGGCAAACAGTTTACGGAGGTGTAGAAGGAAAAGCCCAAGTTGACACCGTTTTGACACTTGATAAAGAGTGCAATAGAATGCAAATTGGTCGAAGATAAATGCAAGAAAGTGACGTGTATATACGGCAGCTATGCAAAAAGTATCTTGCTGAAGTTGAAGCATTTCACTTAAAGAAAGGCAATATCAAAATTTCTTCAATGGACATAAAGCTGATCTTTGATATTAGAGATGAAAATAGACATATCGACACCGCTATTAGACTAGATGAAAGTGAACTTGAACAAGAAAGACGAGAAGGAGCTAAAGAGGACAAAAATACTAGAAGCATTTCAGGTTGCTTTTAGAGGACAAGAAGAACAGGATGCTGAGGATGTTGCGAGGCTCATGACGCTATGTCTTCTTCTGATGGTGTTTGTGCCAACAAAGAGGACGAGTCTGAGTTGGACATATATATGTGCTATGTAGAGGAGGTAGAACAAATTCATAGCTATGATTGGACGGAATACATTTTTTGATATCTGATCAAATCATTGGACAAGCTTTCAAAGCAACCTGACGATGTTTTCGGATGTGTGATGATCATACCGATAAGCAAGCAACATTTCATTTTAATTACTATATAGGATTGGTAATATGATTGAATGTATTATAACTTTGTCTTATTATTGCAATGTAGTTCTGGTTTTGTGAGCACACAAATGTGATTGAGCAGCAGGAGACAGAAGAAGGGATGCCAAGGTGTACAAAATAGGACCTGAGAAAGCTCCCGGTCGATCTGGCTGCTTTGATTAAAAAAATAAAGAACAAACAGGTACGACTTATTGAATTTTAAAGCACTATTTTAACCAGTGCGCCTTATAAAAATGTGACAAATATGTATTTCAATGAACTAGTACGCCTACGACATAACTAGTACATCTATGTTAATTCTCACACCAAAGTAACAAAAAATAGTACCCCTAGTTTAAACACAACTAGTAAGCTTGATCAAAAAAGTAGTATGCCTACTTTAAGACACAACTAGTAAGGCTGATCAAAAAAGTAGTACGCCTACTTTAAAACACAACTAGTATGTCTGTCCAAAAAAAAATAGTACGCCTTTCCAAAAACGTAGTACGCTTTGTTTAAAACACAAGTAGTACGCCTGGGAAACTTAGCTAGTATGCCTATTTAATCATTGTATATTTTATTCCTTTTTTTAATGACAGGTGATTGCTGTTAGTATCAAACCAACAGAACGTGAGAAAGAGGAATATGAAATTGGTATGCATGACAAAGCCGAAGAAGAAGATATGGCGAAGCTGAAAAAGCTGATGATGAAGAAGATCAAAACTCAGAAGACAAAGAAACTGAAGGCACGAATGCAGTGCATGAAGAAAAGAAGAGACGAAGCGCATGACAAAGAGACTGAAAGCATTGAACATGCCAGTCCTATTCAGGAATACCGTGCACCGAACCATGAAGACGAGGAATGCCACAGTCTCGCCAGAGATATCCATTAACAAAAAGACGATGTTTCATCATTTGAAGAGGACAAACAACAAATGAATGAAGATCTTGTTGCAGATCATGGCTTGACAAAATTGGTCTATGCTATTGCTATGATAGCAAAAGAAGAAATCTTAGAAATGAGGATTAAAAAATTGGAGGAGAAGCTATGAAGAACCATGGAAAGAGTTGCGCATCAGGCTGAGATGAAAGAAAAGGAGAAGGAAAACTGGAGCTCGAAAAAAAGATGATGGAAGAAAAAGTTATGCAGTTGGAGCTCAGCATGAAAAATGATGAATGAAGAGCTCACGAACAAAATCGATGCCTCGTCTTGCTTGGATGAAAAAGCTCAACAACTGGTCGACTCACTGAAAGCACAATTGGAGGAAGCCGAGACAAAAAACAAGGAGATTCTAAGGAGACTGGACGAAAAAATAGAAAGTTTGGACGCTTTGAAGGTGGAAAAACATGAATAGTATATAGAGTGTGATGATATGAAACAAAAGATCAGCGACCTGTTGATGGAGAACAAGCTTCTGACATTGCACATCGAGACGTAAAAGGTAATTCAGACGTCCAAGGAAAGGGAGGATTTCCTCGAAAAGAAATTTGTGAAAAAGGACAAGGACCTCAAACATCAGAAAAATTTGATCATCAAAAGAACATCATGCTCAAAGAAGAATATCAAAAGCTGAAAGATGAGATAGAAAACAAGGAGAAGGAAATTGCACTGTTGGTTGAAAAGCTATTGGAAAAGTAAGATGAAGAAAACAACCACGAGTTGGATCTGGTGAAGCACCAGAAGAAGGACAAAGAGAAGAGGAAGCGAAAAAGAAAACAACAAAAAATCAATCACCATCGTCTCTAGTCAAAAGAATTGTAGATAGGAGGGAAACAAGATCCAAGAAGCGTAGATCGCAATTCCTCTATGATAAAGATTTCAAGATGAAGAAGAAGGTCGAGGAGGAAAAGGTGGAAAACGAGACATAGACGACAGATGACCAATTCGACCCTCTTGAAGAAGACATCGTTATCATAAAGGGCACTAAACCGAGGAAAGTAGCAGCAATGAAGCCGAAGAAGACGGCTGGTGTGTACAAGTTTGTCGATAAGACACCGAAGGAAAAGTTACAGCTGATGGCTAAACATTATAAAAAGCAAGTCACTTGTTATGTTGTGTTTTTCACTTTGTTAAATCTATTTTTTCTTGTTGGAGTACAAATTATCAAAACTAGTATGTCTTGTGATGAACTAGTACGTCTGTTATGAAAATGAATAAGTAGTACACCTGATTTAAAACTAGTATGCCTAGTTAGTTAATGAATCAATTTAACAAGTAGTATGCCTAATTTACATACTAGTACGTCTGTCAATGATGAACAGTTTCTAATGTTTTACTGTTTTTTCCCCTCATTGCAACAACATCATATGGGGCGATGAAGAAGACTATTTAGCTTTTTTTGATCTAATGACGTACTTGATCTCTTGAATATGGAAACAACAACGAGCCATTTAATAAATGCATACGCATAAATGCTTTGTCGAACAATGCCAGGAAGTGAAGAGTTTGTTGTGTATCATTCTAAATCATGGGTACAATATTTATACACTGTTATTTTCTTTTATTGAAGTTAAAATCTCAAACTAACCATTGTGAAAAATCATAGTCTTATATCACACTTTTGGTTGTACAAGGAGGCAGCTAACACCTATGTGGAAAAGGTCGTACAAGCGAATTCAAAGCAAAAATGACATCTCTTTCCAATGAACTCAAACAGAAACAGACTTGGAGAAAAACCGATGCATTGGACAGTATTGGTCCTAGATATATGTGTCACTAAGTGGACACACCATAATTCATTGAACCAAAGGGAGGATGATTACATCATTGATGTGACACAGATTGTAAATTCCTTATTATTCGTCTTTTTGCTTCACATTTCATTTAGAAAGATGTCGACTAACTCTGATATGAAATCGATGTAGAAAACATATGTTATTGACTTGATGATGGAGCAATTTGTAAGGATGTACGGAGTTAAAGAATTACGGAATCATCCTTCACAAGGCAAGACAGACATAATACCAGCTGAGGATAACCCACAACAACCAATTTGCGAGGTGGACTGTGGAATTGTGGTGATGAAACTGATGGAACAAATTTTCAAACTAGATGAGCTTATCAAGGGCAAAATGACTGTGGTCGAAGTCCAAAACTTTAGAGCATACCTGGTCAACACATTCATCAAGGATCATGAATTCAAGATTCCTGCGAAAAATGACTAGGAGAATCTCATTGATGTGTATTTTGGTTGACTGACGGAACAAACAATTCTAGATGTGTATTTCTGTATAAAGATGACTCGCTTGTAAATGTTTTTAAAGGCATAGAGGTTATCGGAAATGTCGAAAATGCAGTTATGTAAACAAGTAGTACGCCTGAATACAAACTAGTATGTCCAATTACAAATTCAAAGTAGGACGCCTAAACAACTTACTAGTACGTCTGATGAAAAGGGAAACAACTAGTCAAAATTAAACTAGTTCGCCTAATTAACAAGTAGTACGTCTGAGGAAAAACCAAGCAAAACAAAAGAAAAAAGTAAACTAGTACGCCACACTGACAAGCAGTACGTCCCAGTACAAAATCTCAACTAGTACATCTCAACTAGTATGCCTAACTTGAAAACCATTACTCAGCGCAATGCTTCCCAGCATGTCTTCTTGTTTTGATGATCGAACTTCAGGCATGGTGAGCATCTGATGCTTGGGACTACCTCTTCCCTCGATCTGATCCTCCTTTTTCGTGGCCATCTGGGTTGCCTGCTAGTTGAAGGTAGAACAACTTCATCCTCCATTCTATCCACACACCAGAGTCGAAGGGATAGGGTTAATAGGCAACTAATAGCTCATGCAGTAGCTGTCCACATAAAAATATCAGTCCACCATCTTATCCAAAGACTGGAATATTTCCCAATAATATAAGCCGTATGAATACATGGGAAACCAGTAAGCTGCCATGTATAACATGAACACACCTTCTTTTGAATTTCAACAGAGACAGACGGATCCAACAACACCTCAAAAACAGAATCAGTGCCCCTTCTATCGCCGTATGTTCGACCCTTATCCATAAGAACATTCAATTTCGTCAGCATAACAGGGCAAACAACCCCATTCTATTTTTCTGCCTCTGTTCTATGCTTTGAGAACCATTCCATGAGCTTCAAACGAATACGATCAACCATTTACGTGATGGGCAAATCTCGCACGTTTAGCAGCCATGCAATGAAAGACTTAGCCGCATTCGACGTGAATTCACCATAACGACATCCCTTACCAAAAGCATTCGTCCAACTCTCAAATGGCAAAGACTCAAGAAAGGTCTCCATTATTCTACCAACCCTTTTCTTTAGATTGATGTTAGTAGCAATCTTGTAGGTTAATGTCATACTCTTTTGATTAACCTATGATCACATGTAATGAGCATAATTTGACGTTAATCTATGTCTGGTCATTATCGTGAAGTGTTTGAGAAATATTCATAATGCAATATGTTTAGTATGTATTACATTCTCTTTTGGACATTGAGTAAGTGTTTTATTTTGGTTATGTCATGCTTTATGGTAATCAATAGCTATATCGACAACTCTCTTTTTGTCGAGCCTAATTATTAACGCCTATCATAATAGAACATGAAATTAAAATATTTAATCCACGATTAAAATCCATAACAAATGAAGATTACAAAAGTCATATGCTTTATCAAACTTGACTAAATCGCAAGAAAAATTCTCAATTGACCTATATTTCTTTACTTTCATTGTCTGTTTAATTCTTGTTCTCATCAAGACAGACCCCCCCCCCCCTAATTTTATAGAAATTGGATAGATTGATAAATTAATTCACAAAATTTGAAAAAGCCGTTCTCTGTGGGATCGACTCGTACTTGTCACTATTATATTTTTGTTATTATTTTGTGGTGTAAAGTAGTGCTGATATTTTAATATTTAGCACCTTGCGACTGGTTCTATCAAATTTTGGAGACGTTGTCGGGGAGCGGTGTGAATTATTTTAACCTCTATTGATCTTCTCTATTTGTTTTAATTATCGAGAGCTTATTGTCTCGTATGCGATTATGTAGCAAGCTTAAAAGAAATTCATTTGAGCACAAGAAAAAAATTATAACAAGGTGAAGTGTCATCTTCAGTAAAATTTCTTAATCGTCATATTGGTAAGATCTTTCCAACTTTAAATATGACGAATGTTTTGGATGATCAAAATAAAATTCTTAATGCTCAAATTGATAATTGCACACTTAGACAATTAGCAGAATATGCTGACAGTAATGAACCTTCTTTGTGTATTGTTTTTCCTGATGTGCACGAAAATTTTATGCTCAATTCTGAGTTTTTGCAAAAATTACCAACTTTCCATGGATTGCCTGGTGATGATTCTCATAGGCATTTGAATGAATTTAGGGTGGTTTATGCTAACATGAAACCGGAGGGGGTAGCAGATGAAGTGGTTAAGCTTAGAGGCTTTCCTTTTAGTGTTCAAGATGATGCAACAAAATTGGAAAAGAGTTGTGCTAACATGAAACCTCTTAATCTCGATGTTGACGCTAATGCAATCACGTTAAGAAGTGAAAAAGAGTTGTAAGAGCTTGAAAGAGTAAAAGCAAAAGAAGTTGAACCTGAACTGAAAATCAATCCAAAGAATGATTCCAACAAAACTGAAAAGATTCAAGCAATCTAGAAATTTCAAAACTAACTCAAGAAAAGGAAAACAATTCGAATCCTCCTTATCCTAGTCGTTTGACTAAGGATAAGAAAACCGAAGCTGAAAAAGACATTCTTAAACTTTTCAACAAAGTGGAAGTGAATATTCCTCTATTAGAGGCAATTAAAAAAGTTTCTCGATATACAAAATTTCTTAAGGAACTGTGCACTAATAGAAGGAAACGAAAAGGTAATGAGAGAGTTTCAATTGGAGAGAATGTTTCAGTTGTTCTACAAAAGAAACTTCCCCCCAAACAAAAAGATCCAGGAATGTTTATAATTTCATGTGTCAATGGGAATGTTGAAATAGCAGGATCTATGTTGAATTTGGGAGCATCGATCAATGTAATCCCGTTATCAGTCTATAACTCCTTAAATCTTGGACTATTAAAACCAACAGGGGTTGTCATACAACTGGCTCATAGGTCAGTAGCACATCCTGAAGGTCTTGTTGAGGATGTTCTTGTCAAGGTTAATGATGTAGTTTTTCCAGCAGATTTTTATGTACTCAAAATGGAGGATGGCTATGGGCAGTCTTCATTATATACACTTATCTTGCTAGGATGAACATTTCTAAGAACAGCCAAGACAAAAATAGATGTAAATGATAGAACTCTTTCCATGGAGTTTGATAGAGAGATAATTACCTTCAAAATCTATGATGCTATGAAACATCCCTCTGATGAAGTAGACTCTGTCTGCATGATTGATTCGATTGACTCATTCATTTCTCTGGAAGAAGAAATGTTTGAGTTTAGCAATGAAAAATTTCTCAAAGCAATCTTAAATCTCAACACAAATGAATATGAATCAACAGAGTACAATCTTGAAAATCTGGAAAATGGATTCTATTGCCCATCATTAAATATGGATTTATACGAATTTTTTAAATCATGTCCAGAATGTCAAAGGACTGAAAACATTTCCAAAAGAGATCAAATACCTCTTAAATACATATATGTCTGCAAAATTTGTTATGTATGGGGCATTGATGTTATGGGACCATTCCAACCATCATTTGGAAATGTTTACATTTTGGTTGCAGTTGACTGTCTCCAAATGGATTGAAGCCCGCGCAACTCGAATGGATGATGCAAAAGTTATTGTTAATTTTGTTCGCACCCAAATATTTAACTGTTATGATATCCCTAAAGCTATCATTAGTGATATGGATACTCATTTCAGTAATAGGGTGGTCAAATCGCTCTGGGAAAAATATAATGTCACGCGTCGGATTTCCACGGCTTACCATCCCCAAACAAGTGGTCAACCTAAAATCTCAAATCGAGAAATCAAATTAATCCAAGAAAATGTTGTAAATCCAAATCGCAAGGATTGGAGCTCACGGTTAGGAGATGCATTATGGGCATACCGTACGACTTATAAAACTCCAATTGGAATGTCCCCATATCGCATGCTTTATGAAAAAGCATGTCACCTTCCAGTAAAACTTGAACACAGAGCCTTTTGGACAATTAAAAGTTGTAACTTGGACTATGAACAAAGTTCTAAACAAAGAAAGTTACAGCTTCAAGAACTGGAAGAATTGAGGAACGATGCATATGAAAATTTGAGAATTTATAAAGAAAAAGCAAAACTTTATCACGACAAAATGGTAAGTAGGAAACTTTCAAATAGGAGATAAAGTTTCTTTAATTCTCGAGATAAATTATTTCCTAGAAAACTTCGTTCTCGTTGGGATGGTCCATTTGAAGTTATTAAAGCTTATGATTATGGAGTGGTAGAAATAAAGAGCAATGAAAAAGGAAAATTTTTTAAAGTCAACGGATATAGATTGAAACAATATTTTGAGGGAAAAAGTTTGAAATGGTTGGATGTTGTAGATCTGGAATTCCCATGATAAAATTATTTGATTACGTCGAGCTAACGACGTAAAACGAAGCACTTTGTCTGAGGCAACCCGCATGTTTCTAATTTTATCGAGTTAGTTAGTTTTAATGTTAAGTCGAGTCCAAAGAGATCAAACCCAAGACATTTTTCTTTTAAAATGGTCAATGTAATGAACAAACACGATGAAACATGTTAAAAGAATGCAAAACAACAATCACACAAGAGCATAAAATGATTTAAAGCAAAGAACATCAAGTTTTGGAAAATGACATACGCACGGGCCGTGTACATCAGGCACGGGTCGTCCCAAGGCTCCAAACGAAACCCTCTGAGCATGGGATAGATAACCCTGTGCGTGCTGCGCACGGACCGTACACGATGGATACCCTGCGTAGTAAGAACAAACTCAAACACATTGTTCTTCATTCTCCTAAAACCAAAACCCATGAAAATCTTCCCAAAACATCCAAAATCTTCATTTCTCCACTAAATCCGGCTCTCTACAACTCAAATCAAAGCTCGTTTGCCAACAATTCTGTCAGGCTCAGTCAAGTCTCTTTCAATCACATGAACTCGTCGACCTTCCTGAAAAAAACAATTGTGGATGAGTGTGTTTAATAGTAAAATAAGTAAGAGGAAAAAGCATCTAAGCTGATTACTAATGTAGGAAAAAAAAAATGGTACTCATCAGCAAGAAAGAATAAGGCATGATATGGCATCAACACAAGCAGGCTCTTCCATGAACAAATCAATTACGTAAACATATCGCCTTAACACACAAACAAGATGCTCAAGCTTCCTTCCACATAACTAGAATCGTGTTTGTGCATTTTTGAAGAGATTTGAGTTTTTCTATTGCATCTCACGATCACCTATCAAGGTATTCCTCAATCGTGGATCACGTTTCACGAAATCATCACAAATTCGAATATGGGTAAATTTCAAAAACCTTAAGAAATCCTCACTTTAATCATCTCAAATACACAATGTTAGGCTTGAAATGAATTCCCCAAGTTTTAATGAGCATGAGGATATGTTGGTTGCATTATTTGATGAAATTTAGGAGATTTTAGGTTTTTCGGGTTCATATCGATGCATGGAGATGTTCATTTGGGTTATTTTTCAATACAATGGATGATTAGAACATGATACATTATGCTCATGGATCATGAATGAATGTTAGGAACATGTTAGAATAATGCGAGGAGATGTATGAAGTGTTACTGCAAATTTTGACCATATATCAATAATGAGTGTTGTTGAATAATTTAGATTGATCTATCTCACTGTAACTGATTAGATTTGTGTGGAATGTGATGGAGAATGGTGAATGGAGATTGTTTGTGGTGGAGAAGAATGTTTGATGTATCATGTAGGAGTCGAGGGTGTGCCTCGACTTGGGGGGGGGGGGGGGGGGATAAAAGAAATGTTAAGTTTTGTGTTGTTTTATTGTTTGTTTTGCAGATGCCGCACAAGGAATTGAGGCCATCTAAGCGTAGGCATGTTCCTAGGCTGCCGCTGCCACTGCCATCGCCACCTAGCCATTGTCTGGACAGCCTAACGAGCATTAAAGGGGATCAAGAGGAGAGGTTTGAGCAGCTCAGGAGGAGACGTATGTAGAAGACGAGATACTTGAGCCCTCTTACTCTCACTACCTTGGGGCTGAAAGATGACACAGATGCCTATTTGAAGGGGCTGCATATGGAGAACTTCGCCTACAACAGGTGGCCAACCAATGAGAGGGTCGTGCTAGAGTTTCTGAGTACCCTAGAGCTAATCACAATAGGGAAGAAGAAGGAGGATCAGGTGCTGGCTATCTGGTTTCGCCTTGGAGGCGTATCTTATGAGAAGACTATGGCATGGGCCAACCGTGTGTACGGTTTCAGAGCTAGAGGACCTCAGTTGGAGCCCACCAGAGTTCACGAGGGTTGTTGGATCTTTTTGGCTGGATCTGACCGTGGATTTCAGGATGGCCAAGCTGTCTGCTACCCACAACCATGTGTTTTGGTATGTGCATCGTGTTTTGGCACATACAGTCTTCGATCATAGCACCGTAGTGGGCGGTACTCGGAGTGAGGAGTACATGAAGCTTTGAGCTATGTATAGCAGATTTAGAGTTGATGTGGTATCGTGCATGGTTTGTCACTGGATGTCCCATGCTACTAGGATCTCCGGCACCATCAGTTTTTGGGGTTTTCTGACTCCAATTGCTTAGAAGGTGGGGATGGACTTGTCTACACTTAGTCCTTTGCCTGGAAACAAGACTGGCTGGCACTTCCCAGCTCTTCGACTTAAGCAACCGAAGAAGCCCTATGTATTTTAGGAGATCAGTTTAAGTTGCACAGATCAGGCGTCGACTTCTGGGACAGCAGGAGCAAATGCTGAGGATTC
>JAOVYX010014775.1:0-60476 GCA_035668315.1 Drosera spatulata
AGAGGATGGGGGGGATCGATCTGGGGTACAATTCATAACTGGTATGGAGCCCAAACCTTAAAGCAATGAAACTAGAAGCTGCAAGGTGAAGGTGACCACCAACAGTTCTTTGACCGTCGTCTGCCCCTTGCTGTTGGCAACCTAGCTATTTCAGAAAGAACAACAGTTTTTCCAATCCAGGACTGTGAATTAAAGGTCTATATATATACTGAAGACAAGAGTCCCCTTAGAAATTGATATAACGAAATGGTGTTAGAGGTGGAGGTTTAGCGTATTTTGCTCCAACCATGTTGCCAGGATTTTTGTTCCACTCAAGCTCTGGCTTGGATTTTATAGATAGGAAGAATACGTAGGACTTGGTTAAAACTGGTCAGCTTCAGGATGTTGGATCCAGTCTAGACTCTCTGATTCTGTTCTAATATTGTCGATGTCATTAGTTTGAGAAATTGGTCAAAACATTGCCAAGTGCCAAGTCATAATCACATAGCTTGACAATGTTAAATTCTTTTCTTCCATTTTTTCTTTCTTTCTCTTTTTCTTTCTTGCCCCTGATTAACGTTCCATCATTTTTTTCATAGACAACAGCATTGGAGTTGGGGAAGTACCATATCAGAGTTAATGAAATCAGCCGTGGCTTACATCTTGGAGACGAGTACCCGAAAGCTGTGGGAATCAGAAGGGCAGAGAAACTGGTGAAAGATGTGGTTCCGCTAAGCAGATGGCTTGACATCAAGAAAGATTTGGCCTCTACCGTGATCTATCTTATTAGTGATGGCTCACAGTTTATGACTGGAACAACCATATTTGTAGATGGTGGCCAATCTTTGACAAGACCTAGAATGAGGTCCTACATGTGACTGTCGAACTTGAAGTCACTCATTCGCAATGCAGTGTGTGTTGAAGCCGCCAACGCTAACTTCAAATTGGAAGTTTTTGCTCTAGTTTCAGCCCCGCTGCTCAAATTTGCAACAATTGTTAAAACATTCCTGATATATGTTATCGTTTGTAGTTTGTAGTTTGTTGTGTGTGGAAAAGCTGTATAAAATTTTAATAATAAAACCATATGAACACAATATGTAACGTAAATTTGAAGAATCACTCTGTTGATATATACACACTATAAATAAAGATACATTTTATTATATTCAATAACACTCTGCGGGAGAATTTCACAGTGCATTGGAAGAAGCATTGCTCCTTTTATACAAAAATAAGATGTTGTATCTGTCGAGCATCTTTGGAGTGGGAAGAGTTGTTTCTATGAATGGGATGAGTTGGATACCTTTAGAATCTTTGTTAGTTCTTTGGTGTGAGTGCTTGTCATTCACCATCACATATTATTCAACGCTCCTCCTTGGATGATAAAGTAAAACTTTGCACTAATATATGATTGTCTCGTTTAAATCTTGTTAGGAAAAATCCATTGGGATAAAAACTGGATTGAAGAAAAAAGAGTACAGTCTCCCCCTCAATAGTAGCTCACTTCATAAAGATGTCTTCAATCCGCAAGATCTTAAAGTCGTCGATCCGAGTTTGTGTTTGAGTACCTCAAAAAATTGCTTTAGGAAGTGTTTGTGAATACATCTTTCAAGTTTGTACTTGTAAAGATCCGAAAAATTTGAGATAATTTATTTTCTTAAATAATAAGAAAAATAGTATATTGTTGAATATCGTAATTTATACAATGGGGTTATAAAATTCGTTTGTCAAAAATCATGATAAAATATGGTAAGGATTCGAAAAATTCCGTGAAATTTAGTTTCACGATAATTAACATGAATAATAAATAATCATACGTTATAATTTATTTTGCGGGGTTAAAAAGCTTGTTTAAAAATTTAATAAGGAAAGAATACAAAATATGATTGAAATGCAACCCTAATACGCAAATACGGAAAATCACGGTCTTAATACGAAAATACTATATTTATACGAAAATGACCTAAACCTAATTTTGACCCTTATTTTTCTTTATGTCAAGTTCTAATCCACCTAAATTAAATTAATTATCCATTAAATACCCACTAAAACTATTTTAATTGATTTAGTTTTCTATAAATTTATAGAAGCTCTCTTCTATAAATACAAACTCTCTTCTCCTTGAAAAACCTCTTACAAACATAAAAACATTCCTTCAATTAAGAGAAGAGAAGAGATAAGCAAGAGAAGATAAGAATGAGAGTTTGAGGAGAAGAGGAGAAACTAGGTTTACAAGGTGATGAGGATCCTTCACCATTAATAAGAGAAGATGATCATCTTGTTTATAAATTTTATGAAAAATTATAGGCTCTGTGATAAATTTCGATTTTAATATATGTTGAATTCTCACATGTCTATTTTTTGATAAAGTTGATAGATCATGGTTTGAAGTTGTGATCTCAAAAAAGAAATCAAAACGTACGGATATGTTAATCTATAAAAACTGGTTATAGGGATCACTTTGTGCCTCGATCTGAAATTACAAAAAAAGAATTAGAAAACAAGTCTTATATCAATGGAAAGCTCTTGAAGTCTAGTTTTCAGAATAGTTTAAAAATCTATATTTGGAGTTGTATGCAAGGTTTTATGAACTGATTAGTGAAACAAGGTCAAACTGTCCGATCTATCAGAAAATATAAATTTGAACGAATAAACTGTTATTATTGATAAGGTTTCGTGATGAAAATTATGATTCTATGAAAATATTATAGAGTCTACTTTATGTAGAATTTTATGAAATAATTTTGGAGTTGTATCCGAGAAGTTATAGATTTAAACGTGTCGAAGGGTCATATTGAACAGAATCCGAAAATGAACCATTTTGACCCGGAAACAATTCCAAATATTCACAAAACACTTTAATGATGATATATACATAAAATCATCATCATGAACTATCAAAATAAGTATCAAAGACTTTTCTCAAAGTTTGACACCACCACATAATATTACTATGGCGGTTTTTCAAGAAGTACGAACAAATATGATTAACTCCATAACGTTAACAATCATTCACAAGGGTGTGTCTTAATACACGTATCCTATTATATTACAGGACTCGAAAACGCTGCTCATTTTTACTTAAGGACGAGGCTGAGCATGTGCATATGAAGAACTGTGGTAAAAGGTAACGTTTAGATTTATTGTTGGTGGCGATGCGTATTGTTATACCGTGAGTATAACAATATGCATTGGGATCTTTGGACGTAGTCACTAAATGTGGCTGACGTAAAATACTGTCTGCAACTGCTGTGTGTCGTGATAAGATGATGTGTGTGTTTGTGTTATGCCTTGATTACTGATATAAAGAGGATGGGTGAGTAAAAAGATTATAAATCCATAATTGATGAGATAACTCCATAGTATAAAACACAAAGAGCGTTGTGTCTGTCGTATGTGTTATATAGTGACTTGGCGGTGACATTCTTTCATCGACTTTGTGAGTTTGTTTTGGTATGAGGGTACCTCACTGCAGGAGACTTTGGGCTCCGGTTTAGCTAATCCCCTTTCGCGGATGTCCCTTTTGCTAAAGCTGAAGAGCGTTTACTTATGAATTGAACTAGTCTCGCCAAGGGCACAATTATAATATTGAGGGTATCTATTGTTTGTCGTTCTTGTGTGATTGATATAATGGTAAGTATAACAAAATGAGTGAACTGTTGAGTGCAGCAGTGCGTGAGACTTGGACTGAAGACCTGTCGTGTCACAATGTCATTGTCTCAGTTTGTTTGATATGGAGGTCTTGACTATCATACCATCAAAGCTATGACGATAGTAAATGACATCGATAATATCTGAAGTGTCGTTGGATGCGTAGTTTCGACCGTTGTCACGTGGTGTTAAGTATACTTACGTGACTAGGGTGAGTCATTGGTATGCTTATGATGATAATTGTGAATGCCATATTGGCATGATAATTCCAGAGTGCTGGAACAAAGGATTCAAGTGATCATTTTCCTTTTCTTTGTTTATCTTCTTCTCTCGTGTAACCCCTAGTAACGAGGCCGACACGTTATTGAGCTTCTATAGCTCACAGTTATTATTTTTCTATGTCTTTCTTCTTCTTTTTGTTACAGGAGCAAGACTTGAAAGAGAAGTGTGACCTAAGATTTGATGTTAGATGTAGCTTACGTGTGAAAGGTAATCTGATCTTAGAAAGAGATGTAATTCCGCTGCAAAGGTGATATTCTGAGTTAAGATTTAGTGCAATAAAAATTTCTAGACTAATGATGTATACATGAATTTAGCATAATTCTTATGACTAAACCAGGAAGTATAGTTTTTGTCTAAGTGAGGCGAGCGGCAGTGATGTCATGTATATCATTAATAAGTAATGAAAAGTCAAGGCGTTGGTATAAGAGCCAAAGGTTTGGGATAAGAATTAAATTGAATCATTTATGAATAAGTTAAGCACAATACAAATGGATGGAGTCTAAGATGAGTATGGTTTATATTGGATTGAACTCATAGGTTGTTTGCTTATTTGGACTCAAAACAGCACCTGTGCAAATAAGACCAAGCAGAACAAAACTTTGATGTTTTGAGGATATGTTTGGAATGATAAAGGAAGCACTAAGATGTGCTAAGAAATGACATTTAGGAAATAGTTTTAAGCAGGGTATATGACAGAAAAATGAGATTAAGATGCCTATCTTGGTTTGGTTATCAAATGATTGATCTATGTATAACAACATCATATGTGGTATTTGATTGTGTTTATCCTCTGAACTGTTTTTCTATTACTCGAGTAGTAAGAGTTTAAGGGTTGATTCCTGTGAGGAACTTTGATATAACAGGAGTATGTTAGAAAGCACTGGGATATGCTACCGAATAACCTTGAGAAAATGTTCTCAAGTGGTGTTTATGACAGCAAGAATAAGACTAGGATGTCCATCTTACTTGTAGCGCTCGTTTGATTACAGTGTATTCTGTTGCTATTTTGTGTGGTACATAACAACGATCTTCCTCTGTGTTGTTGATTTGTAAATTTTCAGTTGTGAGGTTATAAACGAGTATCCTTGTGAGGATCTCTGTTGAGGTGACTGTTGTTAGTTATTGTGTTATATTTGGCTAGACAAAAAAAAAAAAAAAAGAAATCGTCTATGGCCACTTTGGTTATCAAATGGGTCTGTATTTGTGTCACATATATTGTGAATGTGAGAATACAAGATGTGCATGAAAATCATTCACATAAGGGTTGCTATTGTTGATTTGTAAGTGTTAGTGTTATTTGAGTCATAACTTATGATTGCGGTTCTATATCTCATAGTTGTTGTACACAAGTTATAAGTAGGGTGTGTGGTTTAATAATGAAAGTCTGGTAAGCATGAGAAATAGCATTAAAGCATATTGGAGCTATTATCTATATATTGGGATTATGATTTTTGACACATGTTATACACGGGAAGTGTTTGATTCTGGGGAATATAAGTGCTTCATTCCAAAAGATACATTTTGGAATAAAGATTCAACACATCTCTTATGAATACTCTAACTGGAAGTTAAGAAACTACTTATTGAGCATTGAAAATATTACAGAATGAACTATAAGAGACATTAGTCTAAGTACATGTTCTGTATGAATCCATGGATTGATGATCCAAGAACAAGAAAACACAATGCGTTTTGGGATTTACAATCATGTATCAATTTGAGATTTAACGTTTATCCAAGTTATGACTTTGTGATTAGAGATTATATAGAATCAAAATGGAAATGAAACTTAAGGGCATATACTTGTGAAGATTTGATAAGTTTGTAAATCTCAGATTTTGATTATTGAATTCAAAAGCCTTATATCAAACTTTGAAATATAAGTACAAATAAAAGTGAGATAATTCGATATTGTATTATCTACTCTTGGAAAGTATAGTGATGCATGAAAATTAAACTCTCAATGACAATTTGTTATTGGAGATATATAAGAAGCTGTATTGTTTATCTCATATGAGCTTTCAGAAAAGTATGGAGTACAAACTAAGTAGTGAAAACTATGACAAAAGGGCAGGAAATCAAGAACTTGAAGATTTCATCTTCTTAATGCAAAACATATCCACAAATGTTAACAGTTAGTTTGACAAGACTGAAAACTTCAGCAGCAAAGAGAAAGTTTTCTCATGTTCAAGAATTTCTTGGGATATTAGAAAGTTTTCTCATGTTCAAGAATTTCTTGGGATATTCTGAAGTTAATATTTTAGAATAAAATCGAGAGCTGTTGATGTAGAGAAACGAATTGTAACTTGAACTTGAGCTGTTAATAAGGACCGTCTTCATGATAAAAGAAATATAAGTTATAATGTTCAAGATTGATATTTGTATACAGAAGCTCAAGTATATGTTATATCTACTATTTTATTCATCCAGGATTCTAAGACTCAGTAATGTATCTGAATCAACCTTGCTTACCTTGTGCTAAATAGATTAGAGTTGCATTACAGTGGTTGCTTAAGAGTAGTGAGATTAGGTTAAACTCGACATGGATCAATATCTGAACAATTATGGTAATGCGATGGGACAATAAGACTTTAGATTATGTTGAAGATTAGGATATCAAATCTAGATCCCATTTGTCTTGCTTGACAAAGTTATCCATGCATGACTGTTTGGCTCGTATCATTCATCCTTTGATCCTACTTTTGTCATATATCTAGGCGTCTTTGCATGAAAATCTTGAGATTTAAGTCCGGTTTTTGCACATGAGTGAGCTTTTATGCATGCTGATGTTTTTGTAGGTAAAACGGACATTAAACGGATGAGCAAAGACGTATCAAGTAAGAATGATCAAGCTAGGAGCATAAGGGGTTGAAAGATGGAGGAACAAAGCATTTTTGAGCCATGGGACACAAAGTTAAAAGCGCCAGGGGGCTTTGTCCTTATACGCCCGGGCACTTCCCCGGGCGCTTCTGTATATTGCGCCCGGGCGCGTGTCTGTAAAATACCTCATCGATTTGTGTATAAAAAGATCCCTTAGGCTTAATTTTGAGGAGGAGAGCACTTAACACGAATTCGCTTAGGGTTGGAGCTTGATTTTGGGAGATTTTGGTGGAGAATTGTGTTTGCAAACGAGAGGATCTTGATTGGATATATCAAATTACTTTGTGATTGTGCTTGTTTCATCTCATTTTGGTTGAATTATGATCTTCATTTTAGTTTGTGCAGATGATGATGATCATGCTTATGAGGTGTTTGATGATTTGTCTTGATCTCTCCATGATTAGCTAAATTACTTGTGGGGGTTGTGATTGTTGGATGATTGTGTAGATGATGTGAATATTGTAGATCTAATTGATTCGGGTTGGGATCTCGGTTTGTGGTTATGCTTAATGCTTCAATGAATTGATCACTCGTCATATGATCTAGGATATGTATTGACTCCGGAAGGATTGGTAGTATCGGATCACGACCATTAACCTGCACGTTGAATGCATGACCTAGAGGTTGTATGCGTGACGTGTGAATCATTAAAGGGAACCCGAGCTTAGACTAGTTAGACATGACGGCCTTTCATCGAGAGATGCTAGAGGCGACGTTGTGCTAGAGCGAGTCTACGACTCGAGAGAGTTTAGACTTCACCTTAGGACCCGATTGAGATCACTACGAAACAACTACATTGACACTTAGCAACTACACACAACCGGAAGACAAAATCACAACCGCTCTCTTCCCCTATATCTTAAACTCGACTCTATCCAAGTTAGTTAAGCTCATTTAACTTTTTAATTAATAGAATTAGTTTAACATTCAAACCCATCTATACTCGACTTGTTTGACCCAAGGTTAGCTACCATACTTCAATTGCTAGAATACTAGATCCTCGTGGGAACGATATCTTTTACTCAATTATTACTTGCTACACGACACGTACGCTTTCATTCTGACGCGACTTACTAGTTGTCAAACAATTGGATCACTTTGCAGATTAGCATGATCATAGAGATACAAAAATTTAGATTTTATCTATATTTTATCTTGATTCCCTTTATACTCTAAGTAGTATAAATAAGGAGCAAAACTCCATTGAACTCCTTTGTGGTTCAAGGATAAATCCTTCTTACAATTCATCAAAAAGAAAATACAATGCACCCAATGATCAAGCAAGTGGTGAAGTCTTTGCTTGGAGTACTGTTTGTGATGGCTTTCTACCTTGCGCTCATTGGTGGGTTGATCAGTAGCATGGCATTTTTATTCGCAACGTCTGAGGAATTCGATGTTGTGACGCGATATATCATGATACCAGTTATATTAGTCTTACGACCTATATGTTTGATTTTATGCGGTAGTAGGTAGAGATGAGGTTGTATTATGATGTTATGCGATATTAATAAAATCTCATATTTTGATGGATGATCTATTAGGAGTAAATAGCCAGATATAAGATCTTATGAGCTTTGGTGATACTGCTATTACAATTGAAAGAACCTTGAGAACCGCAGGGATGCTTATATGGATGAGAACAGTGATTATGTTTGTAAAAGTCAAATAATGTTGACATTATGGAAAACAAATACTCTAGTAGTAACACTGAGAGTAAGGAATAAGAGTTGTATACTTAATCTTATAGTATTCTCAGCCTTTGGATGATCCGTATCAGAAGTATGCCACATGTGTGCTTCCCAATCAAATATTTCTCTATGGTTCTTCTGTTGTGTACCAACATTGATACATGGTAAACTGTAGATACACTCTAAATTTATGAAAACATCTCTGGCAATGAAAATAGTTGTCTATGGTATTTTATATGGCCAAATGTAGATATTCATCCACACTATGCAGTTTATGGTTCTTGATTTGAATTCATGATATCTAATGCCACATTATAAGCAAAAATATCATCTATCTCGATTTTATTTCTGTCCCTCACAATATACGTATAAGCATAATTAATCAAGATTTCTTCATTTGTAAGTGATTGTTTCTCGATAGTATCCTCATTATTGGATCCAGGTGTATCACGCTTCAGGCGAGGTTTACACTCTTCTATAACGTTGCCAGTATTGGATTCATTTGATATTGGAATTTTGACAGGAGCATTTAGAGCTGGTATATAAGATTTAACTATCCTCTTCGCATCAGTAAATGAGTCAGGCATTTCATTGACGATACTTTGTAAATGAATAATCCTTTGAATTTCATGTTCAGATTGTCTGGTAGAAGAATCATTAGAGGATAGTAATGATGATTTCCATGATATTTCATCCAAAACATTTGGTGAAATATGTGCTCCTTTACTCTTCTTTTCTTCCCCTAATTTTGGGAATTCATTTTCATTAAAATGACAATCTGTAAATCTTGCAGTGAACACATCTTTTGTTAATGGTTCGAGATATCGTATTATTGAGGGAGAATCAAAACCAACGTATATCCCAAGTTTACATAGGGGACCCATTGTTATTCATTGGGGTGGTGTGATTGGAACATATACAGCACACCCAAAAACTCATAGATAAGAAATATTTGGTTCTTCACCAAATACGAGTTATTATGGTGAATACATGGGGTAGGCTGCAGGCCTAACACGTATCAATGCTGCAGCATGAAATATTAAATGCCCCCAAACTATAGTCTGTAATTTGCTTTTCAAAAGCAATGGTCTTGCAATTAACTGAAGTCTTTTAATTAAAAATTCAGCTAAACCATTTTGTGTATAAACATGAGCTACAGAGTGCTCAACAGTAATAACAACTGACATGTAATATTCATTAAATGCTTTTGAGTAAATTCTCTAGCATTATCAAGACGAATTGTCTTTATTGGATGATCTACGAAATGTGCTTGTAATTTGATAATTTGAGCCAATAGCTTTGCAAAAGCTATGTTTCTTGTAGAAAGAAGACAAACATGTGACTATCTAGTAGATGCATCAATCAGTACCATAAAAAATCTGAATGGTCCACTTGCAGGGTGGATAGGTCCACATATGTCACCTTGAATTCTTTCTAAAAATGTTGGAGTCTCAACATTAATTTTTAATGGGGATGGTCTTATAATTAATTTCTCCAATGAGCATGTTACGCATGATAGATCACGACATGCTAGAATCCTTTGATTCTTTAACGAATGCCTGTTTGAATTTTGCATAATTCGTCGCATTATGTTGGTTTTTGGATGACCAAGTTGTTCATGCCAAATTATTAAGGCATTATTGTTAACAAACTTCTTGTTCACAGCAGCGTACGACTCAATTGTTCTAATGGTTGTATGATATAATCTAGGAAAGAGTGTAGGGAGTTTTTGTAGTATATGCTTTTGGCATGATACTATTGAAGTAATATAAAGATATTCCTTATCTTGTTCGCTCCCTGTTTTCACATGGAAATCATTTAATTGTATATCCTTAATACTCAATAAGTTTCGTTTAGATTTTGAGGAATGCAAAATATCTTTATAAGGAAATTAGTACCATTTGGAAGTACTAATTTTGCTATTCCAGACCCTTCAATTAAATATATGCTTCCAGCGATTATGCCAACATTAAGTTTTACTAATGTTAAATGAGAGAAATATCTTTTATTTTGGAGAATAGTATGAGTCGTGGCACAATCCGGTATGCATGTATCTTCTTCTTCCATTTGTAGTTATTTCTAAATATCTTGAATAAACACACAAACCTTTTTTTCAATTCAAACAGAAGTACATGATTTTAATTTCAATATAAAAACTAAACAATAAATATCAATGCATAGAAATAATAAATTATAGATAAGTCATATCATCTTCATTTAAAAGATGCATATTTGACTAGATAAAATCTGCTACATCAAGGTGAGTTATGTTTTCTGGCTCTGGTTATTTCTAGATAACATTATCAGGAGTTGCTGTTTTTCGAGTGGCAAGCTTAACCTCAACCTATTTACCCTTTCCTTGGGATTGCTGTTATAAATCCACCAAATGCTTTGGTGTTTAACAGGTCCTCGACCAATGTCCTTTATCACCACATCGATAACATGCATCTTCGTGATGCTTTTGTTGATTTTGGATCTCAGGATTGACCCATGTATTTTTTCGCTTTCCTTCTTCCTTATGTGGTCTCGAATTATTTCGGGGTGCAACGTAGTTACCTTATCCACGTCCCCGTCCTTGACCATAACCTTGGCCATGACCTCGTCCTTATCCGCACCCACGATAAGAGTTAACATTACCTTCAGGGTATGTTACAAATGTTTCTGGCACGAGGGCGGATCCACTAGGACAAATTCTATGTTGCTGTAACAGCAATTCATTATGTTATTCAGCAACAAGCAAATAGACTGTTAAATCTTGCAACCTGAGATTTTGTCACTTGCTTCGAGCAATTGGTGATAGGTCATATCTTTCTTTTAAATTATTTCATAATATTAGAGGTTTTTGTTCCGCTAAATATTCAGACTTTAGGTTTTCATGGAGATGATGACGAAGAAAAATCAACGCTTTTGCTTTGTTCTGCTGGGACATTTCATTATCATCTTTTATTGTATCACCAAATCTTTTTGCGATGAGGTACAACTTAGCCTCCGTAACCCATGCCAAATAATTATTCCTGAGATGTCAAGAGCAGCAATTTCTAAATTGATAATCTTGGCCATTCTGAAAATATAATCACAATTAGTAGATGTACCAAATTTATTAAGTTTCTTAATAAACATTATTTGATAGAAGATTTATCAAGCTAATACAGAAGCTAACTTTCTTCTATTGGATTAATTGTAATAATAGAATTGGATTTAACAAGTACTTCATATGGTGATAAAATAACTAATTTTAGATTTTTTTTAGTCTGTGAACAATATTTTTCAGTCTATGACCAATGTTCTTCAATATGTGAATAGTGATTTACAGACTGTGAACAGTGCATTTAAGACTTTGAACAAAGCTGTCAGATTGTGAACAGTACGTGCCGACTGTGTGAATAGTGCTTACAGACTATGAATAGTGCATGAACAATACTAACAGTACATGTATAGTGTTTGACAAAGTACATGAACAGTGTAAAAACAGATTTTTTTATTTAGTATATAAAACTAAATAATCTTACTTGAATTACCTTTACGGTAGATAAATGAGATCAGGGATGAACTTGGACTGAGCTTAACTCGTGCTGATAACGTGTTGTAATAAAACCAAATGAACACAATCTGTATCGTAAATTAGAAGAATCACTCTGTCGATATACACACACTATAAATAAACACACACTTTGGTATATTAAATAACTCTCTTAGGAAGAATTTCACAGTATATTGGAAGAAGGAGCGTTGCTTCTTTTATACAAAACTGAGATATTGCATCTGCCGAGCATCTTTGGTGTGGGATGAGTGGGAAGAGTTGCTTTTGTGAGTGGGATGAGTTGGATACCTTTGAAATCTTTACTAGTGCTTTGGGGTGAGTGCTTGTCATCCACCATCGCACATTATTCAACATATAAGTACTTCCCGATTAATGACATGCGGGAAGAAAATAAACGAAGTGTTGTAAAATAAGTGCTTTCATCGGTTGAACTGATTCACCAATATATCCAGTTTGATTTCCTCGGACGATAAACGTCGGAATTAACAAAGTAATTAAACTATTTTAGAAAGAGAATATACTGAGAGAAAGGTTTTCTTCTCTTAGAAAAGTGTACATAATATCTTACAAATAAGCTCTATTTATAGGATTCAAGATGATTAATTAACACCTAATTTTCTCATCTAATTAAGGTGATTAGGTCTAATTAATGGTTAATTAGGTAAGCCTTTTAATAAGCTCAAAAGTAGATGAGATCTAAAGAAAAATATCTAGACTTAGGTGTAAATACATCATTTTTATAGGGTAATTATTGAATAATTTATAACACTTCCCATTGATGTATTTATCTCATATTAAGATTACATGGTTAAAACCTTGTTAGAAAAAACCCAGTGGGATAAAAACCTTGTAGAAGAAAAAAGAGTACAATCTCTCCCATAAATAAAACTCCCTTAAACATTGAAATTTTGATCAAGAAGATTATTAAACCTTCACATTCCTATCTTATGTTTGAGCTTCATAAAGGTTGCTCCCGGTAATGCTTTTGTGAATAAATCAGCCAAGTTGTCACTTGAGCGGATTTGTCGCACATCGATGACCCCATCCTTTTGAAGATCATATGACCAGAAGAATTTTGGTGATATATGCTTTGTTCTGTTGCCTTTGATGTAGCCTCGTCTGAGTTATGCAGCACAAGCTACATTATCTTCATATAAGATTGTTGGCTTTCCACGAATTGAAGACATCTCACATGACTCTTGTATATGTTGTATCATGGATCTTAGTGACACATATTCTCGTCTAGTCTTGTGCATTGCAATAAGCTCTGAATGGTTGGAAGATGTTGTTGTAAGAGTATGCTTCATCAATCTCCACGATATTACGGTATCTTGCTTTGTGTGGATTTGACAAGTACCCAACATCTGCAAATCCAACTAGTGCAGATTTCACTCCTCTTGAATAAAGTAGCCCCATATCAACACTTCCACAAAGGTATCGCATGACATGCTTGATTTCATTCAAGTATCTTCTTGTCGGAGCTGAACTATGCCTTGCTAGTAAGTTAACCGCAAAATCAATGTCCGACCTTGTGTAATTAGTAAGATATATAAACGCACCAATTACACTTAAATTAGGAAGTTCAGGTCCTAAGATGTCTTCTCCCTCTTCTGGAGGTCGAAACTCATCTTTCTTGATATCTAATGATCTAATAATCATTGAAGATGTCAAGGGATGGGCTTTATTTATATAAAACTGAGAAAGGACCTTCTCAGTATATAGCGATTGATGGATAAAAATTCCACTTGCTAAGTGCTCAACTTGTATGCCCACACAAATTTTAGTCTTACCAAGATCTTTCATTTCAAATTCACTCTTCAAGATAGTGGCTGCATTTGTGAGATTTTGTGCAGTACCTACAACATTGAGATCGTCTACATTTACGACGATGATAGTAAAGCCATCAAGTGATTTCTTTATAAAGACACATGGACATACATCATTATTCTTGTATCCCAATTTAATCATATACTCACTGAGCTGATTGTACTACATACGACCAGATTGTTTTAAACCACACAACGACCGTTGTAGTTTAATTGAGTATAACTGATTGGATTTCTGTGTCTCTGGCACATTTAATCCTTCAAGGATTCTCATATACATATCCTTATCAAGGGATCCATATAAATATGTCGTTACAACATCTATGAGCCTGGTTTTAAGATTTTCCATGGTTGCCAAACCAATGGGAAAACGAAAATTGATTCCTTCCATTACTAGAGAATATGTTTTCTCATAATCTACACCGGATATTTGTGAGAATCCTTGGGTTACTAATCTGGTCTATATCTCATAATCTTATTCTTTTCATTTCATTTCCGAACAAAAACCCATTTATTTCCAACAGGGATAATGCCATTTGGTGTTGGAACCACAGACCCAAACACTTCTCTTTTAAACAAAGATCGTAATTCTACCTTGATTGCATCTTTGCATTTTGGTCAATCCTCCCTTTCTTTGCATTCCTGATACTTCTGGGTTCAGGAGATATCAATTTCTGATGCAATAGCATATGTAAATATGTCATCAACAATGACATCTTCCCTATCCCATACTTGATTTGTATGCACATAATTGATCGAGATCTCTTCATTTTCAGGCTGTGCAATCTCATCAAGGACATTATCCTCTTCAGGGGATAATTTCTTTTGTGAGATTTCTGTCTCTTCTGGGATATTTGAAATAAAATTTTTATCACTCCTTCTTTTTCGTGGTATAGTGTCTTTTGCATCTGTTGGTCTTCCACGCTTCAAGCGTGGTTTATCATCAAGAATATGAGGCTTAACAAGGTCTCTACTAACATCCTTCTCCTGTGATATGTCTATTCTTGATGGCGTATTTAATGCAAGTATATACAACTTCACAACTTTACTTGGATCATTAAAAGCATCAGGTATTTGATTTGTAATTTTTTATAAGTAAATAATTCTTTTTAATTTATTTTCATATTGATTTGTACGCATATCAATTCCAAGCAATCCCATTGCCTCCCAAGAAAATTCTGACTTTGGTTTAGGTAAAACATTATTTTTGCCCAAAATGCGAAATAAAGTTTCATCAAAATGACAATCTGCAAAACGTGTCATAAAAACATCTCCAGTAAGAGGTTTAAGGTATCTCACAATAGAAAACGTATCAAAACCCACATAAATTCCAAGTTTTCTTTGTGGATCCATCTTGGTACGTTGTGGTGGTGCAATAGGGACATATACAGCACACCCAAAAACTCTTAGATGAGATATATTTGGTTCTTAACCTCTAACAAGATGTAATGGGGAGAACTTGTGATAAGCAGTTGGCCTAATGAGAATAAGACTTGCAGCACGTAATACCGTATGTCCCCAAACAGAGATAGGCAACTTTATTTTCATTAGTAGAGGTCTAACCATCAATTGGATTCTTTTTATCAATGATTTGGCTCAACTATTTTGTCTATGGACATTAGAAACAGGGTGTTTTACAGAGATACCAATGGACATGCAATATTCATCAAATGTCTTTGAAGTGAATTCTCCAGCATTATCAAGACGAATGGACTTGATATGGTTGTGTGGAACATATGCTCGTAATTTAATAATTTGAGTGAGAATTTTGACAAAAGCAATATTACGAGTAGAAAGAAGGCATACATGAGACCATCTTGTAGAAGCATCAATCAAAACCATGAAATACCTAAATGGGACCAGATGGTGGATGAATTGAACCATAAATATCTCCTTTAATCCTTTCAAGAAATAAAGGTGACTCAGAAGGTAGTTTCGATGGAGAAGGACTTGTGATTAACTTACCTTGTGAACAAGGAATACAAGGATGACTATTATTTTTCAAAACACACTTTTGATTCTTAAGAGGATGACCATTGGTATTTTCAATGATACGACGCATCATCGTAATACCTAGATGATCAAGTCTTTCGTGCCATAACAAAATTGTGTTAGGATCAATGGACTTTGAATCCATAACACTATATGGCTTAGTAACCTTGATTTTGACAAAATACAACCCAGATGGAGAAGCCAAAAGTTTTTCAAGGATTTGTTTGGTTCCAGAAATAAAAGATGTTATATAAAGATATTGTTTATCAACTTTACTTGTACTTTCTAAATAAAAACTGTTAAATAGAATATCCTTAAAACTTAACAGATTTCTTTTGGACTTTTGGAAGTATAAAGCATGCTTGACATGGATTTGCGTATCATTTGCTTGTGTAAAATTAGCACTTTCAAAACCATCAATGATCTTTGAAGTACCAAAGATTGTATTAATATTTGCTCCATCAGTCTTTAAATTTGAAATTTTTTTCTTACTTTGAAGGATGTATGAGTCGTTGCATTACCAACAACGCATATATCTTCCATGATAATTCTGTAAATAAAAACTTTTATTAATACAAAGTTTATTACATTGCTTGAGACAGTAAAGATTGAACACACTTTGAACATATATTAGTAAAACTTCAAGGAGAAGTAGAATAGCGTTTCCACCCTTCACAGGTTTCAAATTCAGCATCTTCGTCGTTTATTTCAACATTAGAACACCCAGCTAAATCAGAAACTTTTTCAGGTGGTGGAATTGGTTGAGATTGATCTTCCATGAAGTTTGTTTCCAACACTTTGTCTTTATCTTTAATGGAATTTTGATAAAGATCCACAAAGTATTTGGGATTTTTATAAGATCTGGACCAATGACCTTCCATCCCACAAGTATAGCATTTTTCTTTGGCGTTCTCCATGGGTCTAGTATATGGAGCTTTTCCCTCCTCTGTGCCTGATTGCCATCTTGTCTCTTCTGGTGGCTTACACTTATAATCGGATTATAACATTGATCGTGAAATCTTCCACGACCATGAACACCTCCACGACCTCATTCTCTTCTGCGCCAATTGCCACTTTTGGTGGCCATTGCTTCAGGCAATGGGGCGGAACCAACTGGACGAGCCCGTGAATTTTTCGTAAGCAACTCTTGGTTCTTTTGAGCAACCAGGAGCAGTGAAAGCAATTCACTATACTTAGTAAATTTCTGAATTCGATATTGATGCATCAGAGTTGTATTTGCGGGGTGAAAAGTGGAATATATTTTGTCTAACATTTCCTTCTCAAATATGGGTTTTTCATATAAAGTCATACTTGAGGTAATACTGAACAATTTAGACTTATATTCTTGCACAGATTTAAAATCTTGCAACCTCAGAGCATGCTATTCATACCTGGCATTTGAAAGAAATACCAACTTCTGATGGTCAAAACTTCCTTCAAACTAATCCATAGAACATATGGATTTTTGATAGCAAGAGATTCAGATTTCAGCCCCTCATGGAGATTATGCCTCAGGAAAATCAGTGTTTGAGTATTTTCTTGTGTGGTTGCTTCGTTGTTCTCCAATATGATATGTTTTAGACCTTTTGCATCTATGTGTAATTCAATATCGAAAATCCATGATAGATAGTTTTCTCCTGATAGGTCTAGTGCTTTGAATTCCAACTTTATGAGGTTTGTCATAGTTCTCTGAACACCTCAAAGTGATACATTTATTAAGCTTTTTTTATTTATTTTAATAAAAATCATATACAAAAATATGGACATAGCAGTTTGATGGTAGTAATAAAATTTTTCAGTTATTATCATTTTTTTTCATAATACTGCGATTTGTTATAAACTGTTTAATTTACTGATAAATGTGATATAAAATCAATCAGATCTTATAACAACTGTCTAATTCCAACTTTTATTATTCATCATATTCTCAAAACATGTATTTAATTACAATGAGGAAATAAATGATTATTGCAATATTAAAAATTACTAGTAACAATAAATAGCATAATAATTTATTAAGATTGTTTCCAATTTTGTTTGCTATTTTTTCATCATTGGAGGCTTTTATGTCGTTTATTGTATCTTCGTTTGGCTTTCAATCTCAGCTAGTTAGAGGTTTGTGCTGATAACGTGTTGTAAAACAAGTGCTTTCACCGATTGAACTGATTTGTCAATATACCCGGTTTGATTTCGTCAGACAATAAACATCAAAATTAACAAAGTAATTAAACTATTTTAGAGAGAGAATATAGGGAAAGAAAGAGAGGTTTTTTTCTCTTAAAAAAGTATACATAACACCTTACAAATGAACTCAAATTTATAGGACTCAAGATGATTAATTAACATCTAATTTTTTCACCTAATTAAGGTGATTAGGGCTAATTAATAGTTAATTAGGTAAGTCCTTTAATAGTCTCAAAAGTGGGTGAGATTTAAAGAAACATATATAGACTTAGGTATAAATTCATCATTTTCAAAGGATAATTATTGAATAATTTGTAACACTAAGCTCATTATACTATTTTCTTTAACCAAAAGTGAAATGGTATATTGACTCCTGACTTATTGGAAAACTTCGAAGGACTAAAAGTAGATCAGAATAGACTATGAAGCTTGGAAGATCAAAGAAAGATCTGTTCCATCGCCTTTCAGCATATCCTAGTACTGGAGTAGGGAATATTGTAGCGATCAAGAAATGACGGAGAAGTAGAAGTACAAAAAGGTAAAAACATAGTAGTTGGTTAATGTCAAACTTAAACTTCGATAAACAGAAAAGTTAGTACAAACATAAGCAAAGGCAGAGCCAAAACTAATTCATAGGATGGGCCGGAGAGTGTGTGTATCGGGAAAAGGAAATAAGGGGCTGCAGTAACCGCAGCCAAAGAAGCTGCAGCCCCTTTCACATGTTTTAAAAAAAAAATATTTTAAATTTAATATTTGTAGTCCCTCTCACATGTCTATATCGTGAAATTCAGCTGGTGATACACTATCTCTCCTACCTATATTTTTTTTGAAGTATGTATATATAATTATATATATGAGAGGGGCTACAAAAATTAAATTTAAAATTTTAAAATAAATTTTTTTTTTTAAAACATGTGAGAGGGGCTGCAGCTTCTTTGGCTGTGGTTACTGCAATAGGATCAGAATGGATATAAAATCAAGCTACGATCTAATGGACCATTAGAAAGATATAAGACAAGGCTTGTTGCCATAGGGTATTCACAAAAACTTAGGGAAGACTTCCATGAAACCTTTTTCCCTGTGGCCAAAATGATCACTATTAGAACTTTAATTGCTGTTGCAGCTTGCAGGGGATGGCATATTCACCAATTAGATGAATAATGCTTTTCTACATGGAGATCTACATGAAGATGTATACATGAAGCCTCCACCAGGTTTGCATGATCCAGAAAAGAAGGTATGTAAGCTTCAAAAATCATTATATAAGTTGAAACAAGCATCAAGGCAATGATTTGATAAGTTGTCCAAAGCATTAGCAGTAATTGGTCTCACATAGTCCAAAAATGACTATTCTTTGTTTGTCAAGAAAGCACTTGATCATATTATCATCATAGCCATATATGTAAATGATATCTTGATTACTAGATTAGATTTGAATGAAATCAAAAATGTCAAGAATCATCTGCATTCTATGTTTAGTATAAAGGACATGGATCCTTTACATTATTTCTTAGGTTTATAGGCATCCTTTACTTCTGATGGGATTGTCTTGACTCAAAGAAAGTTTACTCAAGAGCTGCTAGGACTTTCCACCTCCAGGAGCGAAGCTACACTCTACTCCTTTGCCCTTAAATTGGAAAGGACACCCTGATCCTGATGAAATGGTCGTTGCCAACCCAACGCATTATTGAGCGAAAGGGATTTTGTTCAACTTGCAGAGGAAGTCGAAGTCTCCTTAAGAACTAGTCCAAGGCTCCAGGCATAAAAGGCAGTCGGGTGAGATAATACCAAACAACTAATACAGCAAAGCAGCAACAAAACAGAGAGAAAACTAAGGAAAAATTGGTTTGTGTAGCTCGAGGAAAACAGCCGGATCAAGGGACATCCGTGATCGGATCAAGCGGATTTTTGGTGCGCGTGTTCACGACATCTTACCCTTCGTATTCAACGGTTGGATCGTCGATCGGGGTTGCGTATAGCCGTCAATCCTATCCTAAACAGCAGCGATAGTCTTTTGTGAAATCTATCCTTATCCTGTTGGTGGTGGCGTTCTTGCTTGTAGATCTTCACTATATACTTGTGAATCCCGTCATTGTGGGATTAGAGACGTTATAGTCTTATTTGTGGTGATATCTAGATTGTGTACTGAAAGTCCCAAAAATAACCTAGACGGGGGTGAATAGGTTATCTCTAAAATTTTTGAGACAGTGCAGTGGAGCTATGGGCTAGTCTGCACTGCCTAAGTCTGCTGCAGTATTGCGGAAGTTCTACAGTTGAGACTTTAGCTTTATAAAACTTTTCTCATTGGACTTGAAGTTCTTTATTAACAGTTCTAGGAATGATAATTTGCGCGAAAAAGTAAATGACACAGGATTTTTATACTGGTTCAGACATCTGCTACCAACAAGTGGTATCAGAGCATTTGTGTTGCTTAAACGATGAAAATTAGTACCCAACGGATGGTTAGTTTAAATGGAAGAAATTACCATGTGTGGAAAGGAAAAATGAAGGATCTCCTTTATGTTAAGCGATGGCTTGCCAGTGTTCGATGATAAAAAGCCGGATGATAAACAGGATGACGAATGGATCCTAGAGCATAAGATTATATGCGGTTTCATTCGATAGTTTATTGATGATATAGTGTTGAATCACATTAGTAAGGAGTCATATGCTAAGAAATTATGGAGCAAGTTGGAGTCCTTATATGCTAGAAAAACCGACAACAACAAAATGTTTCTGATTAAACAGTTTATGGGCTTGAAATATAGGGATGCTCAATCTGTATCCGATCACTTGAATGAATTTCGTGGGATTTTAGATCAGTTGTCTGCCATGAATATTAAGTTTGAGGATGAGGTACAAGGACTTTGGTTACTTGGTACCTTATCAGACTCTTGGGAGACTTTCCGTATGACTTTGAGTAATTCAGTTCCTGAAGGTGTCGTCACCTTGGACTTTGCCAGAAGTGGTATTTTGAATCAGGAGATGAGAAGAAAAATTCAAGGTTCTTCTTCTTCTTCTTCTCATCCCGATGCTTTAGTGAGTGAGAGCAGGGGGGGAGCGAGAGTAGAGGTCAATATGGTAAGTACAAGGGTCGTAGCAAATCCAAGTCGAGACAGAAAAATATTGAATGCCACCGTTGTTGCAAGATGGATCACATCAAGAAAAACTGCTTTTAGCTAAGACGAGAGAAGAAAAATGACGCTAGCAGTAGTGAAAGGAAAGACTTTGAGACTGATTCTCGAGTCGCAACTGCTACTGATGGACTCGTTATTTCGTGTTATGAGGATAATGCCAATTTAACATGCACTGGTATGAGTTGTGTGATCGACAATGGAGCCTCGCTCCATATCACATCAAAGAGGGAGTTCTTTGATTCTTATACACCGGGGGACTTTGGCTCTTTGAAAATGGGAAACGACGACCTCGCCAAAGTGATAGGTGTTGGAAATGTGTACTTGGAGACTAGCAATGGATCAAAGCTAGTTCTCAGGGACGTCAGACATATACCAGATATTTGTCTGAATTTAATTTTGGCTTGGAAGCTCGATGATGAGGGTTATTGCAACACTTTTGTAAATGACTCTTAAAAACTCAGTAAAGGTTTCTTAGTTGTGGCTATAGGAAATAAGGAGTCTTGCTTGTACTTGTTGCAAGCAAAGATTTCTGCAGACAGATGCAGTGTTGTAGAAAAAAGAAATGCAACTGAGTTATGGTATAAAAGGCTTAGCCATATGAGCGAGAAAGGTATGAGTGTGTTAGCCAAGAAGAATTTACTCTCAGGAGTAAAGAGTGCGAAACTTAAGAAATGTGCACATTGCTTGGATGGAAAACAGCATAGAGTATTTTTCAAAAGTCCCCCTCCTTCAAGAAAATCAGGTCAATTAGAGTTGGTACATACAGATGTTTGTGGTCCGATTCGATTAGCGACACTTGGTGGTGCAATTTACTTTGTCACCTTCATTGATGATCATTCAAGAAAGCTCTGGGTTTATTTCTTGAAGACAAAAGACCAAATGTTTGATATATTCAAACAGTTTCAAGCTTCAGTTGAGAGACAGACTGGAAAGAAATTGAAATGCGTCCGTTTAGACAATGATGGTCAGTATATTGGCCCGTGTAATGAATACTGCAGGCAGCATGGTATCAGACACCAGAAGATACCTCCTAAAACTCCTCAATTGAATGGTATAGCTGAAAGAATGAACAGAACTTTGGTGGAGAGAGTGGGATGTTTGATTGCAGATGTTAAACTTCCAAAGTCATTATGGGTGAGGCATTGAATATTGTGGTTCATGTTCTCGATCTTTCTTCGATAGTTGCTTTAGATAGTGATGTGCCAGACAGAAGGGTTTGGTGCAATAAGGATGTTTCCTATGACCATATGAGGGTATTTGGGAATAAGACCTTCGTTCATGTTAGATGCCAACACCCGTGAATGTATTTTTCTTGGATATGGTTCTGATGAGTTCGGCTATAGGCTTTACGATCCAGTTGAAAAGAAGATCGTCAGAAGTAGAGATATGGTGTTTATGGAGGACCACAAATAGCAGATATTCAAAGGGCAAAGAAGACAGTATCCCGTGATTCTGATGACAGTATTGAAATTGAACTGATCTCAACTACCAATTTACAGAGACAGATTCAGGATGAGGTTTTTGATGAGGTTCCATATCAGCTTTGGAGTGATGCTCAGCTTGAGTTTGAGGAAGCAGAGAGGGATCAGGCACAATACAACCAGCAGGATGTAAATGGGTTTGATGTTTAGCCAGAGGATGTTGCTGATGTTCAGCACCAAGCATCGATAGTTACACAAGCTATTGGTACGAGACAGTCCACTAGAGTTTGTACGCCGTCCACTAGATACTCGTCTGATGAGTATGTGTTGTTGACCGATTCAAGTGAGCCTGAATATTTTCATGAAGCCATTACTAATGAAAACAGAGCTAAGTGGATAGATGCAATGCAAAACGAGATGAATTCCTTACATGAAAATCATGCTTATGAGTTCATGGCTTTATCGGGAGGCAAGAAAGCTTTGAAGTATCACTGGATTTACCGATTGAAGAATGATGAGAATACTTCATAGCCACGATACAAAGCTAGATTGGTCGTCAAGGGTTTTAGTCAGAAGAGGGCGATTGATTATGATGAGATCTTTTCACCAGTTGTGAAAATGTCTTAAATCAAAGTTCTTCTGGGTTTAGCAGGTAGACATGATCTCGAGGTCGAGCAGATGGATGTGAAGACAGTTTTTCTTAATGGCAATTTGAAGGAAGAGATATACATGGAGTAACCAGAGGGCTTCAAGGTCAAAGACAAGGAGAACCTTATTTGAAGGCTGAAAAAGAGCTTGTACGGATTGAAACAAGCGCCGAGATAGTGGTACAAGAAGTTTGAGCCTTTTATGGAGGAGAACGACTACGAGAAGTCTTCTTCAGATCACTGTGTGTTTATCCAGAGGTTTTCATATGATGATTTCATCATTTTACTGCTTTATGTTGATGACATGTTGACAGTTGGCCAGAATGCTTCCAGAATCCAGAGGTTGAAGCAACAATTGAGCAGCTCTTTCTCGATGAAATATTTGGGGTCAACTACGTAGATTCTAGGAATGAGAATCAGTAAAGATAGAGAAGACAGAAGGCAATGTTTGTCTCAGGAAAAATACATTGAGATGGTAATTCAGAGTTCAAGATGGATCAGGCTAAAGTGGTAAGCACTCTTCTTGCTACGCATTTTAAGCTCAGCAAGAAACAATGTCCGTCAAGTGAGAAAGAGAGGAGAGACATGGAAAAAGTTCCTTATGCTTCTGCAGTGGGTAGTTTGATGTATACAATGGTTGCACCAGGTCATACATAGCTCATGTAGTTGGAGTTATGAGCAGATATACTTCCAATCCCGGTAAAGAGCACTGAAATGCACTGAAGTGGGTTCTGAGATATCCCCGCGACACTTCTAGTTTGAAACTTTCATTTGGGAGTGATGATCCGTTTCTTCTCGGTTACACAGATTCAGATATGGCAGGAGATATTGATGGCAGAAAGTCTACTTCAGGATATTTGATCAGTTTTGTAGGGGGAGCTGTTGCTTGGCAATCCAGACTATAGAGATATGTTGCTTTGTCAACTACAGAGGGAGAGTTCATCACAGCAACAGAGACATGCAAAGAGTTGCCATGGATGAAGGGTTTCACTCGGGAACTTGGTCTTAGTCAGGATCGATATACTTTGCTTTGTGACAATAAGAGTGCTATACACCTTGCGAAAAATTTCAACTTTTCATTCAAGGTCTAAGCACATTGATGTGAGATATCACTAGATACGAGACACGTTGGAGGCAAAGGAGATATCGCTCGAGAAGGTTCACACTGACGACAATGGTACATACATGTTAACTAAGGCTCTTTCAAAAGAGAAGTTCAAGTTCTGTCAGCATCTGACAGGCTTGGTGATTTCTACTTGATGTATTGTTACTAGGATCTCCTCTTTGGGTTGGAGGGGGAGATTTGTTGAAATAGTTATTGCCAACCCAACGCATTATTAATCGAAAGGGATTTTGTTCAACTTCCAAAGAAAGTCCAAGTCTCCTTAAGAACTAGTCAAAGTCTCCAGGCATAAAAGACAGCCGGGTGAGACAATAGCAAACAACCAATACAGCAAAGCAGCAACAAAACAGAGAGAAAACTAAGGAAAAATTTGTCTACACAGTTGGAGGAAAACAGATGGATCAAGGATCATCCGTGGTCCGATCAAGCGGATTTTTGGTGAGCATGTTCACATCATCCTATTCTTTGTATTCAATGGTAGGATCATCGACTGGGGTTCCGTACAGCCGTCAATCCTGTCCCGAACAGTAGTGACAATTTTTGATGAAATCTATCCTTATTCTCTTGGTGGTGGTGTTCTTTCTTGTAGATCTTCACTATATACTTGTGAATCCCGTCATTGTGGGATTAGAGGCGTTATCGTCTTATTTATGGTGATATCTAGGTTGTGTACCTAGTGGAACTCTGTTTTGTACCAAAACCGTGATAGTGAAGTGTTTGGGTGGACTTCGAGATCGGTCCCGTGGTTTTCACTCTATTGATTTTGGGAGATTTTCCACGTTAAAAGTGTTGTGTTAAGCTCGTCTTTGATTTTTCTGATTGCATATTGTCCTTTGGTTGGTTGGAACATTTCCTCGCAGCTTTACTCAAATCGGGAAAGTTACCGCTTTCCCCAACAAATCCTTTACCTTTTCTTTAAGATCCCACAATCTATAGGGTGTTGATTGGCAAATTAAATTTTCTCATCAAAACTAGACATGATATATATTATTCTGTGTAATATTTGAGTCATGTTATGTATAATCTCATAGAATCTCACTTATCTGCATTGCATCACTTGCTTAGATACATAAAAGGGAGTGTTGGCCAAGGAATTCTTCCAAAGGCATCAACTAAATTACATCTCAAAGCCTTCAGTGATTCAGGTTGGACTGCTTGTCCAATCACAAGGAGATCAATTACTGGTTATGTAATATTATTAGGTGGTTCACCTTTAAGTTAAAAGTCGAAGAACCAAGGGATAGTGTCCAGATCCTCATCAGAAGCTAAATATAGAGCAATGGCACAAGCTGCCTCTGAGTTGACCTGGTAGGTTATTGAATCAGTTTGATGTTGCGGATTTGATTCCTGTTTCTTTACAGTGTGACAATGTCTCACCCCTTCATATTGCTCAAAACCTAGTTTTCCACAAGAGAATGAGCATATAGAGATCGATTGCCATTTTACTAGAAAGAAAGTGCTCGAAGGACTGCTGACCCTTGCCTATGACATACACTTTGTATAAGGAGTGAGTTATGTGTGTTTCAGGGTCAACTTTGTAATTATTAACCGAGCTAGGGGTAGCTTAGTCATTTCATATGTTTTAGTATAAATAGGGCATGTTTGTTGTAAGACCTCATTCGATTTAATTCAATTCGTTGATTTTTCTCCTTCCTTCCTCTCCACGATGTCATCTCCCTTTTCGTTTGATTGATGATTGATGTTTTATAGATCAATGATTGATGATATTGAAATTGATTCTCGAATGTAGATGAATGTTAACATTTTCCGCCCTTTTTTTATTAATAAATTAGAGAAAAGCACAACTTTGAAATTATTTATATTAATATTAAATTTACTCAATATATCAATCAATTAATAATTAATATAAGGTTAGTCTATTTGAAAGATAGGAATATAAAAGCCAGATTAAAAGGTACAGGTATATACATCATACACATAGAAAAAATATAAAACATTAAAAATAAAAGTACTTGTTGTAAAATAATGCAAAGAGAACATAAAATAAAGTTTTAAAAGTGGGTCACCCCCCCCCCCCCTCTTAGTCAGCGCTCTCCCTCCATCGAAGAGGTCGGGAGATCAAATCATTGTCAATGTTCAACTTGCAAGTGGGGCGAGCCTGTCGCCTTCAGCTAGTTTACCTAGTCCTTTATGGTTTGCGGGCTATCGATTGGACCAAAGAGTCTTCCTCTGAGGAAAAAAATAAAAAAAATAAAAAGTGCTAGAAAACAATAACAATAAGCGATTAAAAATGGATATAATGAAAAGCATTCAAAAGAAAGGAAAAACGAATAGGAGATAATCAATGATAAAGGGGTATATGTTTTGTGCTCCAAAATTAGTATATTTTGTTATAATATGGTGGTTGGGGGGAGGGGGGGTTGTGTGTCGAACCCCAAAACCCCACACGCATTGATAAGAGATAATGGGAGAGATAACGAGGTGTAGTGGAGAATGATTATATAGGTTGTATTGGTATAATATACACATTATATGTTTTTAGTGTATAAAAGGAGGATCTGCTTCTCCATGAATGTACACACAAGTTCGAAAGAATTAATAGAAAGACGAGAAGCATTTTACCGATGTGTTCCCTTTTTTTCACTTACGGTATTTGTTTTCCAGTACGAGTTTAGGTTTATTATATTATAGCAAGTCATCAGCACGAATTTGTTCCGTCTGAGTTCGCTCCCGATCTCACTTTATTTCCCGTAAACATAATTCAGGTGAGATTATTGATTCTAATTTTTATACCTATGAGTTGCACAAATTATCATCACTCCTAAAGTGACTTATTGGAATAAAGTCGGTCCGACTAATCATTAGGTGTAGGGTTCGAATCTGATATAGTAGAATTACTAAAAAAAACTTTGGCTGTTATAGTACTCATAAAAAAATAATTCGTCTATCCTATAAATTTCATGAGTTTTGAATCACTTGTAGAGACATTTGTATTTGAAAGGGAACACTTGCGACGACATCAAATGAGATGCCATGGGATATGCTATGCTATTAGCCATGTGTTTGAGTGAAACTTAACTGAGTCTGAATCGCAATGGAAGAATAATGTCCTTGATTAGGGCAAGCTATGATGGAATCCCCCCTCGTTTGTGTAGGGAAGCTAAACATGGTATCATGTATCCTATAAAGAATTATGCCCTGTTGCAAGGAATATGTTACAATTAAGGTCCCCAACAAGGAATTTTTATTTTTTTTAATTGTTTGAAGTTACAGTATATAGTAGGAATAAGTTTGCTAGGACTATAAGTTAGCAGGAGTCTGCAATGATGTCCAAACTTTGCAAACCTCCGTGCCATACATAGTTTCATCATAATTAATAAACTGCGACAAATACCATATATGGTCACCTGTTTTCGATAAAGTACACTAACATACCTAAATAAAGTTTACTTTACAATCTAGTGTCTAAAATCTTTCCATGAATACTTTGATGCCCATATTGAGAATTTTTCTCATATAGTACCCATTTTTCATTAAATGACCAATATATCCTCTATGACCTCATCTTTTTTGTCCTATTCTGCTTTATATCTCTCCCATTTCGCAAACCTGATTTTCCATCATTGCAACACCACCACGAATGCCATCGCTGTCACAGTCCAAGAAAAACACCGCAACCATGAGTGCTTACTATGGCCAACAAAACACTTCCATACCAATTTCACACAATCACAAGACATCATTCTACTTGGTCAATTGATGATGGGGTCAAAGAGGACGATGATATGTGGTCGAAAATGGTGGAAGAGACAAAATTCGATGTTGAACAGAAATCAATTCTGTCGAATTAATATTATAACTCGATTTTGTCTCATAAAGGGTTCGAATTTTCTTTGGCGAGTCATTTGTTGTTGAAATTAGGCTTGTTCTGTTTTTTCTAGAATCGCATTTTTCGTGCTTTTCCCCTGTCCGCACGAAGTCCCTCTGCTACATCGATGATGACACCTGCATAGTCATCGTCCCTTGCCTGAACCACTCCCTCCCCGACCTCTTCTCCCCTCTCCCCAACAACATCAACAACAACTAGAACATGAGTTCGTCCGTGGTGAAGTACCGGCTCCCCAACGAGGATCTCGACTCCCTTATTTTCGTCTCCATCGAGGAAGACTTTGAAAACCTAATCGACGAGTACAATCGATAATTGTTTGCTCCTAACTCATCGAGACTAAGGTTGTTTCTATTTCAAACAAAAGGAAAAGGAATCACGGCGTTGGATGGGGTGGTGGTGAGGTCGTCGAAGTGGTTTTGGATCCGAATTCGATGAATTGGTTGTTCAGATTGGAGGGGGGGTATGGGAGGTGAAGAGAGGGAGTGGTGAGGGAAAGAGCTTCATCTGCAGCCAAAAGCTGACTATATACAAAATTAGGACGAAGGTCATACTCGATCTTTCTTCACTGTTGCAATGGAGATATATACAAAGAATACCTAGGTTTCTATTTGCTCCATATCTATTTTTCTTCATTGACTTTATTTGTTTTGTTCCTGTAATGGAGCCGATGAAAGTCTGTATTAATCTCTTATTGTATCATGAATATATGTATAATTCAATTGGTTAAGCTCTTAGCAGATGCAGTTGATGCATGTGCTAGAAGAATGAAAGAGTTCCTAAAAGAAGGCGAATACAAAGTTCCGTTCACATCTGAATAATGTTCAGTTCACATTTAAGTAATATGTAGTTCACATGCAATAATATGTAGTTCACAATTAATAGTAAATAGTTCACATCTAATAATATGTAGTCCACATTTAAACAATGTAGTTCATATTAGAATGATTTACAATTCAAATCTAATAATATGTAGTTCTCTAAGTATGGATTGCTCTAAGTATTTTAATCTATTCACATTCAATAGTATGCAATTCATAAATAAACAATATACAGCTCATATCCAGTAATATTACCCAATGTATTATTAACTGCATTAATAGTTCTCTTAGTATCAAAGATCTTGTTGCACCAATTCAAATTGTGATGTTTGTGTGAACTATTGTAATGTTTCCAAAAAAAAAAAAAAAAAAGTGCTTCCACGAAAGATCCAACTGAATCAGTCCACTCAACAAAGGGAGATAGTTCTCATATTCACGTAATACTGTTCACCAATACAAATGAGACACTTTATATTTCCCAGTTTATTATTTACAGTCATTGATATCTATTACTAACTCATGGATTGTTATTTTTGTTCAAATCATCAAATTCTTACATATTTATGATCCTTACAACTCATGAAATGATTTTAGACCATAACCTGATTTCGACATCCATGATTATGTGCACTTCCTATTGATCCTATTACAATTCAGATAAATAACATCATGGTTTATGCTTACGTAAACACAGTTCATATTGCTAATATTTCAGTTGAAAATCCAAAATGTTGGAATGGGTGTCTTAAATGACATAACGTTGGTGTAATATCAATATTTATTGTATGTCTAATTATAACTCATATATATATTCATATCAATCGAGATCGAATAGTATTGGAAAGTAATAAATAAACAATTGTGATGCATAACGTTGTCTTTCCATGAAGCAAACCAACTATGAAATTGAGTTTTTTTATTCCATGGAACCATGGAGTTGACAAGGAATTGTGATATTTGTGTGAACTATTGTAATATTTCATGATTATGGCACTTTAAGTTCGGAGATTATGAAATGTTTCAATTGACTAACACTCACGTTTTTTTAAATTATGTAATGTTTGATATTTTACTCATATTGTATAGCCTTAAGTACATACTTAAGATCATGGCACTCAAGTTCGTAGATTATGTAATGTTTTAAATTGATTAACACTCACGTTTTTTATTATTATGTGTAATGTTTGATAATTCACTCATATTCTATAGTCAAATCCATACTTAAGATCATGACACTCACGTTTCCCTAATTATATAGACAGTTCATTTAACAACAACAACAATTTATTTAGCAAAATATAATGGATTACATAGCAACATCACCACATGTTCAGAATAGTTCATATATCATATCCAATAGTTCATATAACAAAAACAACAGTTTACATAGCATTATCACCAATTCATATTTTCTAATGCTGATTGTCTTGAATACTGCCAACACTAACAGTTACAGACAAAAAAAAAAAAAAAAAACACTTTGCATAACATCGTTTACAGTTCACATATTATTTATAGTTTACATAGCATCATTTCTTTTCTTTTCTTTTCTTTTCTTTTCTTTTTTCTGTTTCATGAGGGCAATTCTGTCAAATGAATATCTCTTCTTTCTCTCACGAGTCACAATCTATTAAAAACATCATTTTGTTGTCGATATTTATCAATTCATAGTCCATCTCAACATCCATATATACAGTTCTTCATGCTTTGGGACACCTTCCTCAAAAAAAAAATAAAAAAAATCAGTGCACAAAAAATTTAAAAAAAATTGTCCACAAAAAACAAAAATAAAATACAAAAATAAAACAGTTTATAAAAACAAGCACAGTTCACATGCAAAACAAAACTGTTCACTAGGCAGGACAATACAATTCACAAGACAGAACAAGACAATTCATAAGTCTAAACAACATAATTCACAAGTCTCAACATTACAATTCACAAATATGAACAACACAGTGCAAAAAACTTAAAAACACAGTTCACAAATAAAAAACATAGTTTAAATACAAGCATGATTGCATGTATGATGGCAGAAGAGGAATCCTGTACAGTATCCGTAGTTCAACAACCCCCTCAAACTTTTTGGTCTTCACCTCAAACAGACCTTTCTATCAAGATTATATGAATCATAGATTCAATCAAGCACAATATACCCAAAATAACTGGGTGGTTCGTCCTCGCAGCCCCTTTCACCAATACCTTGACCACCTCCCTCATCAACCCCTCCCCCAACACCTCCTCTCTATTCCTCCACAACCGCCACTCCTTGCCATCCCAATATCATCCTCTTCCTCCTCCTCAATCTCATCCGCACTCAAACCACCACCACCATTACCCTTCCTCTTCCCGCGTATCCACTACTAATTACGATCCATTAACATCCACTCTTCTTCTATCCGTAGACAATTTCTCGATCATCCTCCACGACCTCTTAAGAGCTCACCTTGTCTTCTATGTCGTTGACTCTGATTCAATTAGGGTTTGGTCCTTAGCCGTCCACCGACGACGACGACGAGGAAGCGTCATCGGATTCCACAATGAGAGGATCGAATTCGAATTCGATAGAGGATTTGATGAATCGAGGGCAACCCATATAGCCAGGTATCTCGAATTGCTTCGCCCCCTACGGCGCCTCAGCTTCACCCAACACCCAAATTTTCCTCCTCCCTTTCTTCTTCCAAGGGCGGGGCCTTATCCGTTCAGGGGCGGGGCAAGGAAAGGGGAACAAGAGGAGGAAGGCGGGTTCATGAAGGGACAAGGGTTTGGTATTTTCCCATTGATAATGGTGGTTTGCAGTGCCAGAAAATTATCGAAGAGATTGGAAAGCCAGTGAAAGGGGAGCAGTTGAATTCATGGGATTGGTCTGATGATTGAGGAAGAGAGTGCGAAGGGTTAGGTTAGAGTTGGGTTAGATTGGTGTGTTAGGTTAGGTTAGAAGTGTATGGTTAGGTTGAGGGTAATGTTGGTATTTTTGATGATTGGGTACCAAAATATAAAGAAAAGTTTGATTGGGTATCAAAACTTGTGTTGAAATTTTTTGGGTACTATAATGTGAGTCGAAACTCATCTAGGTATTTTTATCCCTATCTTTTTAGCCACAAAGCATTAAAAAAGAAAAAAAAACAATGGTGTTGCACACCGGATCCGGAATGAAAATATATGGTATAACATATAGTCATCGGCTACTAGTTTTCATAAACAATTAAGAGAAAAATATGTACAAGTAAGAATTAATCTCATAATGAAACTCATATGTGTGATTCTGTTATGATTCATCTATATATACTGTAACACCCGTCTTACCTGAATCTATCAAAGAAAAACACGTGCCATTACTGCCACTATGGCTCACCGCCACCAGCAAGACGTAAACTACTCTTTCTGATTTAGACATAAGAAACAAATGGGACTATCATTAACGATAATCATCCTAATCATTCAACTTTCACAAAATTATAGTACATAAGTATTTCTAATCCCAAAATAAAGTGTCAATTTTACAAATCTAGGTAGATGTGTACATGCGTGCAACCTCGCTCTCTAATATGTCCCATCGCTATTTACGTACCTGAAAAGGAAAGAAACAGAAGAAAGAAAACAAAGTAGCCGTGAGTTAAAAGAGCTAAACAACGTGCGATACCCCTTCCCAGGGGATTTACGAGGGTATACACATTATTCCTACACATAGAATCCAAAAGCCATACAGCCAGAGAAAACTATCAAACGATTATTTGAATCTGACATCACAAAAAATATACACACCATTCAGATGGAATAGAACTATAATTAAAATTAAAGCACAAATTCAGCAATCAGTCACCGACACCCAACAACACAAAAACCAAAGGCATAGAGCCATCACACATGATGTGTGCATTAACACACATCATTTCTTTACTCTATATGTTTGTTTTATTCCTCTTGTATTGTCTATTTTATGTTTTTAGCGTCTTTTTATCTTGAAATATTGGTACTACTTTGTTTTTATGTTTTTGACAGATTGACGCGAAGTTTGGAACAAAAATGAAGAAGGATGAAGAAAATGACAAGTCATGAGCTCAAAGGCTGGATTTCACACATTTATCATCGTTTCATGTGCCTCAAGAGTTAATACAGCAAAATTTCATATCAATAAGTTATATTAGTATGTTTAGAAGTGATGTATAAGTTTTTAGAATTTTTGGATATTATTTAGTATTTTTTGTATTACTTTTAGGTGAACAGCACACAGTGTCGCGGCCACTACAGGCTGGTGTCGCGGGCAGGGCTGTGGTTGCGGGCGCGACGCCCAAGGTCGTGACTGTGACAGGTATATTTCAGCAGAATTATGTTTTTTTAGTCCATCACGGGCGTGACATGCTGGGTCGCGGCCGCGATGCTGTCCCAGATGCAAAACACTATTTTTCAGCCATCGGATCGACTTGGTCTCGACCTATGTCTATAAATACGTGTCCTAGAATTCTTCTAATCAGAATATATACAGGAGAGAGAGCATAGAAATGGTGAAAGCGATCAGAGGAGGTGGAGACGCGAAGAGGAAAAGCTTTAGAGGGTATTTCAAGGAGAATTGATCCGCAACTCATTGTATAGCTTTGAACAACTATTTGGGACACTTTGTGTGCTGTAAAACCTTCGTTCTCAGTTACTTAATCTCTGCAGAATGTTTATTTTTGATGCTATGTTTCATTCCATGCTTTGTCTGATGCATATGCGTGAGTGGATCATAAGTAGGGATGTGTTGATGACCTTTGATGACCTTAAATCATGAGATAATGCATTTATGATTAAAATCAAAGATGTTAATGATGAATATGTTGCATGAAATCTGCTAGAATTATCACATAACATATGTTTATTAGATTGATCACCTAATATACATAGTTTAGAGCTATAAAACGCGCTAAGTGGTTTTACTTAGTAACGAATTAATATAATATGATTTAAGCTAATTGTCATATAAAATCAATGGTTTCATATGCATGTGACATGACTATTTTAAGATAAGTATTGTGATTGTTATGAATGATAGTTCCATGTTATGATTCAACTCTTTTGATTAAATCATGTTTGGGCTAATTGAAATGGTTTTAATCGATTGAGTTAGTTTAACTATCCGAGCTAATTGAAAGTTAGAAGTTAAGAAAAATAGTGAGTTAAACCAAAATTCATTACAGCCATTCCATACTAATCATTACATCTAAAATTTAGAAACATCCATGATTGATCTAAGTGACTCAAAGTAATTCAACCATCATCCCTACATTTTTTTCCAACTTAAGGAAACTCCTCTATATCTTCGTTCTATTTTATTTTCTTTCAATCTAGTTAATTTAGTTTTAGGTTATTCCTTTTAAACATTTAAACACACCCCCCACACAAATTTTATCTTTAATCTTACCCATTTCTTAGGATAGAAATTACTTCAAGTTGTGTTAAAGCCGACATTCGTCATTTCCTGTGGGATCGATCCCTTCTTTCATATCTACATTAGTATTTATAGCGGGATAAAAACAAATTTGCACGTTTTACAAATTTGCATCATCCCTTCTTCCTGTTGGCTGGCTTTGCATCAACACAGTTGTCAGCACACAAATCATACAAGCCAAAATCACATGGCTATCTAACAGCCATCAAAACTCGACAGCATAGATCACAACCGACTCCCAACACCCACACCATCACCAGACCAACCAAAGTGACAACACCAGTCTCACAGTGAACACCCACACCATCACCAGACCAACCAAAGTGACAACACCCGTCTCACAGTGAACACCCATACCATCACCAGACTAACCAAAGTGATAAACACCTGTCTCATAGTGTGACCTGACTCACACAAACAGTACCCAAAGCATGCAAGGCTCAAACTGTACACTTGTGAATTAGGCCAAAAACTTTTCTTTTCTTTTTCTTTCATTGCATGGGTCATCCAGTAGGGATGTCAAGCCCTCATTGAATTCCTGGGTCTCTTGCAGTGAGTTTTCCAGCAAACCAAAACGATCTCCCTGGATCGCTGCATGCATGCAAGGTGGATGCACGCTCATATCCTCTGTGGCTAGTCTAATACACACTAAAATGTCTCGTCAAAGTGCAACACAACCAAATATCGACCCCGACTTCAACCACTCCGGACCATGCAAAAATAAGACACTAGAGAAATTATTAAATATTTATCAATCGCAAATAATATTCCACACCATTCATTGCACACAGAACCCAGCATCCAACACACATAACCCAACATATAGAACCCAGCACCCAGCACACAGTCACAATAGACAACACATAAAACGCAGCACCCAACACCCAACACACAGCCACAGTAGATAGCACTTAAAACCTAGCACCCATCGCATAGTACGCAACACCACTCAATAGCACCCAACACTTTACAAGCACAATATTTTACGTCAGTCACGGCTCGTGACTGCGTTGCATAGATATTCCAATGCACATAAATATACTCTTAGGTATATTAGCATGCATCGCCATATTTATTAAAACTAAACGTTACCTCCAACATCAAAGGAATCTAAATGTTACAGTCGAGTTCAACGAAAATTAAACGTTACCATGGAATTCAACTGAAGCTAAACGTTACCTTTCGATGTAACCCTCGCGCCACTATGTTTGCCTATTCCCTTATACTTTGTCGTGCAATGTCCGTAAGCCATATAACAAAATTTGGGAACGTGCGTTAATACATGTTCATGTAGATTTAATAACCAAATTAAGTACTTGAACTAAGTATACATGTAAATTTTTGGTCACTTCAAATACCCTTATCTTTTATGGTAACACCTCACTTTAGTTCTCAGTTTTACCACTTTCCAATTTCAATAAACACACTCCTTAAAGTTTTTGTGTCCTATTTTGTTAGTATCTATCCTTACCTTTGATTTTTCTCCTGCTCATAAGACCCTTGGAAAAGCACATATACACACATACACACTTCTAGCTAGTATTTCCCTTTGCTTGTTTTGCTAGTATTCACTCTCTCTTTTTGGTACAGTATTTCTCACGCAGGCACATCATGAAAAATACACACGCACGCGCGTACTTAATTTATTTTATGCCCCTTTGTTCCATTTTCCTGCACCATACACAGACACCCATACACTTGCAAGGAAAACTAATTAACATCATCAAACATGTTCTAACACCATCAAAACCCACAGCTTATCCACACCGGGCGATCAGCCACCCTTGGTGATCTCTATTTGATGAAAGTAAGAGGATAACGTGAGAGACAAAACTAAGATGATAATCATGATGGCGACCATGGCGCTCTCGAACCGCAGCTACCGCGGGTGCTACCTCACGAGAGAGACATCAACGATAATCCGAACACCCCGCTGGCTAGTATCTTTTTGGTTAACCGAGAGAAGAGCAAACAGGTTCCTATGGAGAAAGAGATGGCTCAGCCTTCCTTGGCTCTTTCCAGTGTGTGGACGTCGACTTCCGGGATATGAACTTAAGCCATAGGGATTGCGCATCGTCGGATGGTAGGCCTCGAGAAGTCATCATCTAGTTGATCCCCAACTAACAAGGGTTGGATAAGGCTGATCTTCAGACAAAATTCTGGGCCCGAAAGTTTGGATAAGTGGCAGGAAAGTCCCGCCAGCTGCTAGCATTCTTCACCCCCGCATTAGATACAATCTCTACCTTCGAAGGTTTTCTCTAATAGATAATCTTGACTTCCAATTTTGTTGTCTATTTGTGTACTCTGCAAAAATAAGTTCGAAAAAAATAAAGAATATATACAAATATTTTTTACCGAACCGCTAAATGGTTACCTACGTACTCACGTAGTTCAAGGTCAGGGAAAACGTAGTTCACATTATGGTCAAACCTTCTAATAAAGTTTCCTACATACTCTCATTAAGATCTTGGACCTAAAGGGATCAAACCATGTATAGTTCTGAAATTAGAAAATCTCCGTCTGTATCAATTTTCCACATCACGCATCATTATTAGCTAACGGAAGTGTTACGAATTTAACCTGAGAAACCGATAGATTTAAATACCATAATCAAGCAACGATCAATATGAATAAGAACAATAACGACTACACACCAAGAACGAGATTTAGCATGAGGAAACCCTACAATCGGGAGAAAACTCCCCACCAAGAAAATAATCACTAATCAAATCCAAGATTACTGTGATCGTCTCTCTCAACTGACTCAATCTCACCTTGTGTTTCGCTCAAATCATAGTGTTTAAGGTGAAATATGTATCATTCACACTTGTGTTTATCTTCTGTTTTATGTCGTTTCTTATATATTTCACATGTATTTGGATTAAAATGCTTATCCTTGATTTTGTTGATTTATTTTTATGTTTGTTTATGTTAGGAAAGCATAAAGGAAGAAAAAACGGTCATAACGTAACAAAAATGGAGGCAACATGAGTCCGCAGCACAAAGATAGAGCCCAACAAATAACCAATCTTTATACCAAAGCGCCTGGGCGTAGGCCAAGGTGGAGCCCGGGAGCAATGTTCTTTTTCCTGCAGCACTGTTAACCTGTTTTGGGTCCAAAGCGCCCGGGCGCATTATACACCACGCCTGGGCGCGTATATCGAGAATCTCATGTCCCTAAATGCCTATAAATACTCCCTTTTAGCCCAAAATCATAATCATTCATCATCATACACCACAATCAATGAAAATTAAGGTCTTGGGGTGATTTCAAGAGGTGTGCCGGCCACGATTTCTAGGTGATCGAAGCAACGTCGGAGGTCTTCATCGGATCGATTCGGATTCCATCTCGTTCGGTTTAGCGTTCTTGACTTGTTTTGAATACCGTTTGTATTATGATGATTTTCATGCACGTCATGTGTTTGTTATATTGTCTTAGTACTCGAATCATGAGTTAAACCTTGCGTTAGGGTTATGATGTAGTCGGATGATTGTATTGATGTCACTTTTATATTGTGAATCTAGTTTTGATTGTTTTGTGGTTATGCTTAATGCTTCGACAAAATGATCACTTATTGTATGATCCATGATATGATTTGATTGCGAGAGGATAGTTTTGTATCGAGAACTCGACCACATACCCATAAGTTGAATACGAGATTGAAAGATCGCTTGTGTGACATGCGAGATACATTAGGAACCCCCAATTTCATGCTTATCGTAACACGACGGTCTCTCATCGAGAGATGCTAAAAGCGACGTTTAGTTTGACATAGTCTAGGGCTCGAGAGAGCATAGATTAGGTCCATCTATAACCACAACTCATGATTAACTAATGAAACGACATAGTGACTAGATACAATCAGAAGACGAAGTCACAACCCTACATTATCACATACGTGGAACTCCGATCTTTGATATTTATGTGCGTTTGATTTTGATTAACTTAATTTTGTTAGTAGAACCCTTAGCGTTACGTAATAACTTATCACATTTATATTGTTTAACTCAAGAAACAATACTCATACTTCGGTTGCTAGATCTAAGTCATCGTGGACGATAACTCACTCAGTCACTTTTATTACTCATTATGACACGTACACTTGTGTTTAAACGTGATATATAAAGTCGCAAATACATAAAGAAAAATCATTCTCAATCACATCTTATAAACCTGATACATGAATGTATTTATAGATCACAAATAAAGAGAAAAAACCTTAAAATCAAACAACTCACGCCGCCGATCCAACCGGCTCGCACGGCACGTGCTGTGGCACATGACTCTTTGCTACATGTGCTCAGCGATAATAATATCGTCATCACGCACGACGGCACCAATCAGACACGAGCCGTGCAGCTGCACGATCAACTTCTCTTCGTCCAATTTTCATTCTCCTGACGTATCAAACCTACCAACGTCTCGAGTTCTTCTATGCCAAATTTCAACAATAAGCCACTAGACTATCAATTCATGGACCATTATTATTAGCAACTGTAGCAGACATGAACCTTTGCATAGTCATGATGGTGTTTACCAAGTCATCCTCATTCATCATGAACGGGTCCCTATCTTCAGTCCATCAATGATCATGGGAAAGATACACGCATCTTCCTCTCTGAATTTGCCCTTTATCTACGCCATTGTCCAAGTCTTCCCCAAAGTCTTCACCTGCCGCCATCTCTACCCTTTTTTTTGATCGAGTTATCTCTATCCTTATTTTGAAATTACTAAACCCAATGAACTTAGAAAATCCTCAATTTCTTATTTATTTTTCTTTTTGAACTAACTGTGCTGTACATTTCTTCGCAATTGAGTTTCAAATGCTTAATGGGTTGATTGGTTTCGTTTTTTGATCAGTTTAAGTAGCTTTGACCATTTCTGGGTATAATCTTGAGTTTTGACTGTTTCTTGATGATTTGTGGTTGGCTTGAAGAGTTTTTGGTTGATAAGCTGATTTTCACAACCTGGGTTGGTGCTGATTTTGGGTGATTCTGTCTAGGGTTTTACAAAGTGTTCGATGAAAAAAACGTCTCTTTCGATGCGGCGCAATCGATTGTGGATGTGGCTGCTGGTGTGTTTGGTTTATCAGAATCACTTGTTCTGTTCGTCTCTCAATGATGAAGGTAATAATAGGACGATGCGTTGATGATGGGTTTGCTTTCCTGTTTAGTCTAGTTGATAGAAGAGTTTGGAGGAAGAAAAAACAAGCCTTTTGTCCTTTAAATACAGCTATCTATTAGAGATGATTTTGTGGTTCTCGACATAGGCATAGCGTTGTTGAAGTTCAAAGAAAGAGTGGTGAAGGACCCATTTGGAGCATTGGCTAGCTGGGACGAAAACTGTGGCAAAGCTGATCCTTGTTCATGGTTTGGAGTTGAATGTGCTGATGGCAATGTGGTGTCCTTGTGAGTCTTTCTTTCTTTTGTTTTACTGACCGTTCGCTTGAATTTAAACTACAAATGTCTGCAAGGTATATGATGATAGTGTATTTAGTGTGTTGCCTTGCGCACTTGCTGTTCACTTCTAGCATAGTTCAAACCGATGTGAACCCTTGATCTTACATGTTGAACACTAAAGACCATGTAAATATGAGGCTGTTCTCAGCTTGATAGCTGCTTGATACTGGCGTCATGAGCTTGTGTTGTTCCCAGCACTTTCCTCTGGAAACTGTGAACCTTCTTAATGTGTTTTTTGTCGACTAAGATTATGTGTAGTACTGGAGGGCTCTCTTGTGGTTATATTTGTGCCATTCTCAGATTTCTACTCCCTTTATCCCTATTTAGATGTGTTAAATGTAGAGTACATGGCATACTAACCTGTTGCCAAGAGTCAAACATCGGAATATTGCGGATCTACGTGAAGTCATGAGCCTTTTGATTTCACAACACGATCGTACTTCTTTGTCGTCGATACTACACCGTTTCTTCCTTGTGCCATATTGGCTACTATAATTACTTTGATTGATTCCACGTTTATAAATCTCAGAGGGAGTTAGTGATTGCTCTAGAGATAGATTGAAGAGATGATAATAGAGAGATGGGATATTCATCGCATACTCATACGTCTGACACTCCTATATGTTTTGAAGGGTGAGAACTGAGAGCTATATAGCTAGAGAGAGTGGCCGAGGCAAATGACTTCAACGATTATGAGCTTCTGTCATGGCTAGTGCTAGCATCGGAGAAGTAAATACATTCGAATGCTCTTTTATGATTTTTTTTTATGTTTTGAAGAGATTTGAGTTCATTTTATAGCGTTTTCAGACTTTTATTTTATTTTATTGAGAAAATGTAAACACGGTGGCCGTCGTCCCCAGGAAGAAAGGGTGGCCACTCTCCCTCAAACGGTGGACCCACATCTGTATAAAGTTTGAGCTTTTTTTTTACTGTAACTCCTTTTTTCTCTTACTACATTCCCGTTCTCTCTCTCTTGTGCTATCCCCTCTTTCTCTTAATCGAACCCCAACAATTTCTCTCTTTTTTTTCTTTTTTCTTTTTCTTTTGGTTTTTTTCAAGCGAAACCATTCGGTTCTCCATGAGAAGGGAACAGTACCCACAGTCCCCTTAGTAAACTCTAGTTTATTTTATTGTTTTTTTTCTTATTTTGTTTTGTTTTGAAATCATTTCAAGACTTTTTCAAGAGATTATTATCTTTTGAAAAGATTTGAGGTTGTTTAGTGTTTTTAGTCTTTTCATTCTTTTTTTTTTTTTGGTGTTTTAAAGTTATTTCAATGTTTTTTTTAAGATTCCTGTGTTTTGAACTGATTTGAGTTTGATTTCATTTGTTTTTTTTTTGTTGTTGTTTTAAAGTCATTTTAAGATCTCTTAAGAGATGCTTTGTTTTAAAGATATTTGAGTTGGTTGTTTATAGTGTCAAGCATTTTTATTCGTATTTGAGTTTTTTGAATAGATTTAAGTTGGTATTAGTGTTTTCGACCTTTTTTTTTTTTTAGGGTTTTAAAGTCATTTCAAGTCTTTTTTTAAAGATATTCTCATGTTTTTTTTTAAAATATTATTTTGTAGTGTTTTTAGCTTTTTGATTCGTTATTTAGTGTTTTGACAAATTTGAGTTACAAAACAAAAGAACGAAAAAGATAAAAACATTATATAACCAACATAAATCTCTTTAAACCTTAAGTATCTCAGGGGAAAAAAAACAAAAAACCATAAGGCTCTTTTATGAGTTGATTTTCAGAGATACAAATGATTTAACGAGAATTTTTTTTTTTTTGGAAAGGTGGTTTAAAGAGATTTATGTCGGTTATATATATATATATATATATTTTAGCTTGTTCATTCTTTTTTTTTTTAGTTTTTTAAAGTCGTTTGAATGTTTTTTTTTAGAGATTCTTGTGTTTTGAAGAGAATTGCGTTGATTTTATAATGTTTTTAACTTTTTCATTTATTTTTGAGTATTTAAAATCATTTCAAGGCTTTTTAAGAGAACCTAATGTTTTGAAGAGATTTGAGTTGGTGTAATAGTTTTTTTAGGTATGAAGAGATAGAGATAATGGAGAAGAAAAGGAGAGACCATGAATGGTAGGTCTCCACAAGGTTGAGAAGTAAACCCACTGTGTGCTTTGAAAATATTATTAGTGCATATTTAGATCCAAAGTAACTCTACTCAGGGAGATTTTGGTTTTGAGTTGAAACCTTAGAGGCTTAATATGGTATCAAAGCTTGTATGGTTCAATGGTCCTATACTCCGCGTCGGCCAAATTGTAAACCCATGTTTCTAGTCCAAAAGAGACATTCACGTGAGGGGACGAATTGAAAAACAACACATTATATAAATATTACAAGGGCATACATAAATCTAGGACTACTCTTCTCATTGTCAATTTGACTTTTCAGCTACTGAAAGGTCTAATACGCACTACCATTCGCATTATCAAATTCACAAAACAGAGTTGAGATTTCAATTCATCTCTAATTTCTACTAGATCTCTTGTTATGGTTATGGAAAATGCCAACTCATCTAGTTTTAGAGATTCCAATGCAAATGCTATAAGAAGATGCAAAAATGTAAAGAGTGAGACTCTTTTGAGATGCTAGAAAAGAAGTTGGTATTTCCTCAACATCATTTCTGTAGTAAAAATGCAAAGTAAAATTCGTGAAAGAGCACTTGGTAACGCAAAAAGTTTGAGGTATCTCTTTTGAGACTCTCTGTATATGATACTGATTCGATCCATTAAACTACAGTTTTTGTATCTCATACCATGGAAGTGATACTCTGTTCAATTTGTACATATAGATAGACTGTCATCTAGCACAACTGACTTTTGAGTATGATGGGCTTGAGAGCCCATTCTTGTTCTTGTTGATTACTTTTGTCAGACATTTCCCATGTCTTTTACAGTACTCCCTGTTGGATGACAAAACAATGACAAAAACCCTATGCTAAAGCATGGCATGGGTTATCATGCAAAACAATACTCACTTTTGGATGACAACCTCACCTTTCTCACTTTGTTTTCGAATGGAAAGATGGCAACGACATTTAGTGGATCGAAACTTATTGATGATTGGAATTTAATTAGTTTAATTACAAGGATGCTTAATGACTTTTTTTTTTTTTTTTTTTTTTTTGTTGGTAGATGGCATTAGAAGCCTCTAAAAGCATTCCTTCACTATATTGGTTCAAATATGCCCGAGAAAATCTTTACATCATCAGATAGTACTTCTTGTCTGGGATTAAGCATCACAAAAGCTAACTGCGTAATGAAATTTTCAGGAACCTCGCAGATCTTTGTCTGGAAGGGACACTAGCTCCTGAGCTTGGCCATCTAATCCACATAAAATGGATGTACGCAAATAGAAGTTTATTAGTAATTGACTGCCGTTCTTCTATTATTCCATGAGTACACTTTATTCCTACTATGCTTTTTATGACTAGGGACTATTTGCAGATTATTGTGCAACAATACTTTTTCTGGAGAGATCCCGAGAAGGTTAACAGTTTTGAAAGAGTTGGAGGTGCTGGATTTGAGTTGTAATAATTTCAGTGGCACGATCCCTTCTGGTTTCACGAAGAATGTTTCTATTCTGTAAGTCATTCATACTTATAATGCGAGTTGAGCATGGGTTATATTATCTGCTGAACTTCACTTCATCCATGTGTATCTGTTTCGGGTTGTTTTGTTTTGTTTGCTGCTACTTTAGTGTTTCAAATAATACTCTGCTTTGACATACCCAAAGACAGTAATTTGTGTCTCATACTCTGAGAAGAATGAGAACCCTTCGGTTGATATTATTACGGAACAATCCTATAGAAGGGAAATTGAAGCAAAATTTGGGGAGGCATCTCTGTATAGATAACTGCACGAAAGGTCATGCTACAAAAGGGAGAAAAGAGTAATCTTCATCGAGGCTTCAGTTGTTGGAATGTTTTTTAGGTACCTTCATGGTATTTTGCATACAACAAATTTGATTCAAATGTTAGGACTCTCTCAATCCCTTTCCAACATAAACCGCAATGGGATAACATCAAGTGTAAATTAACTAGTTTGTTGGGTGTTTTTGTTCTACCAAGTTTTGATAAAAATGTGATTGTAAAGAGAAAATGCTAAACAAGTAAGATAATGTGGCATAAAGAGAATAAATTAAAGAGTAGTTATGTACTTCCAATGCACAAGAAAAAATATGTTCATGATGAAAAGAAGGTATGCTATATGTGATTTCTCTTGGATAGATGAGTAATTTTCTTTGTGAATTAGGAGCAGAGAACTGTACGTATGCCATATCTAGCAAGTGACTTATAGAACATGGAAGGCCTTTACATACTACTACTACTTGGTTTAATCTATCTAGATCATTTTAATTCTCTCTAGAAACTTTGCTCAGGCTCCTTTCTCCATTTCTATGACTACTTTGAAGTTTGAACTTTCCAGGCACGCTACTGCAACAGAAAATTTAACAGACCGGAGAAAGTTGGCGGGATCAGATCGGTCCTCAAAATCAAAACCACCTCCACCACAGATGCCACCAAACCACCCACCTGCATCTCCAGTCACGAACACAACTCTTCCATCCTCAAAAAAACCCAAATCATCTCAAAAGAACCATTTAGCTGTCATATTACCAGTAGCTATTGGCGGATTCGTGACTATTATTTTACTCTTGGGATTGTTCTGTTGGAGAAGGAACAAGATTGCTGCTATTGGACCATGGGCAACAGGATTCAGCGGACAACTTCAAAGAGCCCTCATAATAGGTAGTTGCTGCTTCTTTTAAATAATTCTCAATATGCCATTTACTTTCCCTAGTCATGTAGTTGGCTGAGAGGATTGTATTTTTGTTGTTTCCTATAGGTGCTGATAGAAGTCATAAACACGAGTTCAGCCAACCTCATCGCCGAGGTGAGGACCAAATAACATCTATCTTGCTTTTGGCTCTTCATTTTTTAAATCTGAAAACTGGACTGGTAGGCTGGTGACAATCCATCATATAAGCTAAACTCTTGGGTAAGCGATTGCAGAACTCTGGTTCAGGAGCTTTTAGCCATTTGTTTGGTCATTACAATAGCAACCACCAAAGCAATCGGATGTCATACAGTGCTATGTTGTAAATGCCATTTTTGATGGGCAAAAGGCATCTGAGAGATGGCACCGCTTGATCCCAAACATACTGAAGATGTTGACTCAATATAGTGGAGTCCTTTGTTGCAATATCGAATCAATGTTGTGAAGTACCTTGTATAGAATCATGTTGTGAAGTCAAGGTTAGATCTGTTTGTCCGTGTGGGTGGGAGGGAGGATTAGGTGTTAGGAGGTCCCAAGCCGCCCTAGGAGGCATCTGACTGCCTAGACTTATCTTGAATTTTTATTCTATAGAAGTAGCTGGGCCATGGATGGCGATGCACTGTTAAGTGCTTACTGTTGTTTTTACTCTTGGTTTATTTTTGTACTAAAACATGATTTTTGGTGATTATACTAAGCATTTGAAATATCGAAACATATCTGCCTCAACAACCCCCTTAACATCCGGGTTGAGAACAATCTAGGTGTCCGCCTAACTGCCCAAGCTCTACAAGGTGGCTCATCATCGTGGACACTGGACGACCTAACACTTTTTGAAGATATGTAAAGGGCCTTGCTGCATCATTTTTCTCTAGCGTGAACGCATCTGTAGCAAAGCTTCATCTGTTTCTCAAGAAAAGAGAAGTTCTTAGATCCCTACTTCATTCAAGTAACTCGAATTGTCAGGAGACCGGCAGGGTTGCCCTCATTTGTGTTAAAATAAGATTATGCTAGCTCTTTTTTACTTCTTGCTTACGTTCAGAGTTAACAATCTTCTTATTTGTAATGCAAAAGATTTTCCTTTTTATTCCAATGTGTAGTTATCCCTAAGCTGAAGAGGTTGGAGCTGGAAGCTGCTTGCGAAGATTTTAGTAATGTGATTGGTTCGTCATCTGTTGGCTCCATCTATAAGGGGACATTGTCAAATGGAGTTGAGATAGCTGTGTTCTCGTTTGCTATGACCTCAGCAAAACTATGGTCCAGTAACCTGGAAGCGCAGTTCAGGATGAAGGTAATGTTCATTGTGAATGGGAGACTTCACTTGATCAGGTTTGGCCTCAATGATTCAGTAATCGTCTCTTATTTGGATACCATCAGGTGGATTGGTTATCAAAAGTCAACCATAAGAACTTTGTCAACCTTCTTGGTTACTGCGATGAAGAGGAGCCTTTTGCCAGAATGTTGGTTTTCGAGTATGCTCCGAATGGCACATTATTTGAGCATTTACATAGTGAGTATCTTAATGTTGATAGACTTTTCTTTGCATTCCCCTAGTTCCTTAGATTGAATTCTCTTTGCTGTCATGCTGTTTTGTATCAAGATTTGTTTCCAATGTCTTGCTTGCAGTAAAAGAAGCTGAGCACTTGGACTGGAAGACGCGTTTGAGAATTTCCATGGGCATCGCTTACTGTCTTGACTATATGCACCAGCTGAACCCACCTGTTGTCCATGCCAACATCCACTCTTCTTCTGTCAATCTCTCTGAAGACTATGCCGCCAAGATATCCGAATTTGTCTTTGCAAGCGAAGAAGCCATAGCCGGAGTACCTTTTTCCATTCAATCTGTTACAGTTACATTGGCGGCTACCCTCAAAGATAATGTTTACAGTTTTGGGCTTGTATTACTCGAGACAATGACTGGAAGGTTCCCTTGCTCCATGGGCTACGACTTTCTCGAGGAGTGGACTTCGGATTATTTGTTGGGTCGGATTCCCACAAGGGACATGATCGATCCAACTTTGACACATTATGATGCCCATCAGCTGGAGAGGATATGTGAAGTGATAAGATGTTGCCTACATCCCGACCCGAGGCACAGACCCACTATGCGGGACGTTGCTACTAGGTTGAGAGAAGTAACTTTGATCAATCCTGATAGAGCAGCTCCGAGAGCATCTCCACTTTGGTGGGCAGAGCTAGAGCTTGAGGTACTATCTGTAAATTGAAAGTAGAATCTCACAGTTAAGAGTTATATCTGCTCGTGCTGTACAGTTTATTGCATGAACATGATACTAGATATGGCACCTTGTTTGTTTAGCTAGTAGAATGTAAGATATCCACTACATTATGCTTGCAGATACCAAAGCTAGCATTGCCACAGGCGAATGTAATTAGTCTCATCCTCCAAGTAAGAATTGCAAGGATACTGTGACCTAACAATAAAAAAAAGTTAAGACATACCAACAGTTGTAGGCACCACAAATATTTGATCCATGTATTATATATACAGTCACACAAATTATCAGATGGCATGTGTGGATATTTATGTCATTTTTGAAATTTTAAAATACAATCCAGTAAATTTGCCTTATTTAAATTAATAATTAATTTTTAAAAACACATCTCTTAAAATGTAATCTAAAATAATATATATCTAATAATTATACAAAACCCGCCGATAGTATGTAATACAGTCTTATACATGAAATATATTATCAATCTATTATCTATTAAATATATAATTAAGAAAAAAAATTTGATGATAAACCATCTAACCAAAACAAAAACAGTATATCGTATATTTAAATCTTTGAAACAAAACCAATTAACAATTATAAACTAAAATAGTTTTTGTAAAATCATTGTATTAAACAAAAAAAAATTGTTAGAAGGGATACAACCTGCAACACTTTTCCTTTTGAGCTGTTCCAATTTACTTACAACACTTTTTTTTTGGACTGTCCTAATTTATTTGCAACACTTTCACATTAAATTATTAATTAAACTTTTTACCCATAACGATCTGATATAATGTTTCAGGTACGTACTTTATTTTATTGCATAAATCGATTTTTATAACAGGGTAAAGAGACTGCAGTAATTATAGCTTGCAGGCCACAGTCCCTCTCACATATTTAAAAAAATAATTTTTTTTAAAAAAATTGAAATCTATTTTTTCAAAAATCTTAACTGTTATTTTTTAAACTTGTGAGAAGAGCTACAGCCCTGAGTATGGGTTGCCTTCCCCCGAAGCCGGTTCCCCGAGTTCATCCTATCTCTATCTATAAGAGCATCATCCGTGTTATATCTCTTCACCAACCGAAATGCAACATCGACACTCATTTATACGACAGGCTCTTTCTCTTCCCCACAACCCTGAAGCGTCATTCGTGCCCTGTACATGGAATGACGCATCCGGACATTCAACTTCGTCTCCCAAACTACACAAACTTGGATATCTAAGGAGGAATCTCAAGTAAATAAAATCTACAATTATGAAATGAAATGTTAAAAAATGATTTATGAATATAGAACGATAAACTTAAACAAAAAGTATTATGAAATAAATTTAAACAAATACCAAAAAATATCCAAACATACGATCTCGAACAGCAGGAGGACCTTTTCAAAGTTCATCCATTCATCCTCATAAAAAGCCTCGAAGGATGAAACAGTCCTACTGACTATCACCATGATGAAACCCACAATTGAATAGTTATACGAAAAAATCAGCTACGAAAACTAGGAGTAGATAAACACAACAAAATTAATAACATAAACTTTAGAATCTAAAAAAAAACTACCAATGTATTTCGGGATGTAGAGGATGCTAGGATCAGGGGCTGTCCCGTGAGATCCACCGTGAGACCGCTCTGCAGACGTAGATACACATGGAGAAGGCTGTGATGGCCCTGCTGGCTCTGGTGCCGGATCATCGCCGTCCGGCCATGATATCCAACTACGTAATCCAAGCTGGATTCTACAGCCATATGCAAGGGTGTGGATCAAGCTGAACTAGGTATTAAAATGTGACATCTTATTAAAATCACCCTCAATTTCACCATAACCCCAAAATTCCAATTCACAAATCACCCTCAATCTCACCATAACCCAAAAAAAAAAAAAATTATCTGCACCAAACCCTTGTTAAAATCCCAACTCCCAAAATCATCAAATTACAGCATCTCTTACCATATTATATCGCAATCATCAAACTTTGAAACCAATTACACCATCTCTAAGCTAATCAAGATCTAACCTACAAATCAAAATAAAATATTTAAGAGCATAAAATGAGGAATCAACCTATAAGGAATCGAACCTGGCGGGGGCGGACTCGACGGCGGGCAGAGAAGTGTGCGGCGGCGACGTGCTTTGGGTGTGTTGTGTTTTGGATATCACTGTTAAAGTCTTGAGAATTCTTTTACTCAAAAATTTTAGGATTCTGCGACCCGATCCATGCAATGATAAACAAAATTGGATGATTTATCAAAACTACAAATGAAAATAATCTCAAAAAATTATATAAGAAAATATAATTTTTAAATTATATTTTTTTCATATCAAAATGATTACAACGATACGTAGTTTAAGTTTTAATTTATTACGATCAAACATCGTTTTTTACACAAAAAAAAGGTGTGAAACACTAATGATAAATTAAGTTGTGAAATTCAATCTTAAACCAATTTAAGATTTTTCTGACATCGCTAAAAATAAGAACGAAATATTTTGAAATGCATACCGTTGTAATTATTTTAGGACGGAGGTAGTATAAAATTTGAAATAGTGAATTCAAACCCCGCAACTTCTTCATCACATATCTTTCCCCACATCCACTCAAACTTCCATCATCACCATCACCTCATCAGAGACATCGTCGGAATCCGACCACCTCGTTGGAGACGTCGTCGGAATCCGCCCACCTCGTCGAAGACGTCGGAATCTGACCGTCGCGATGGAATCCAGCCACCTAATCGATCCCAAATAGAGCGTCATTTCAAAACGAAATAGAACGCATGAAGGAAAAAACAGAGCATTTGAAAGAAAAAAATACAGAAGGTTTGAAGGGAAAATATAGAGCGTCTGAAGAAAAAAACAAAACGCCTAAAGGAAAAAAAAAACAGAGCCACTAAAGGGGGGAAAAAACAAAGCGCCCGAGAAAACACTTAAGATTTTGTGTGTAATCACCGAAACTGTATTTGGCAACACAATAAAATCATCATCTAATCCCCATATCTCACGTTTTGACTCACCAAAATCTCAAGTTTCCTCACCTTGATAAAAAGGCCAAACAAATATCTGAGATTCCAATGCAATACCTCGATACAATCGAGATCCTCACACGAACACGTAATCCTCCTCCATCGATCCCAATCGGCCTGGTTCACTTTCACTGTTTCACAACACCATCGAAGCCAACTTTGAGTCGCCGATTTCAAAGACGACGTCGAAGCTCTCGTTGTTCTTCGTCTCTCTTCTCTTGTTCTTTGCCCTAATTTTATCGAAAGCCGAAGAGGAGGCGCCGATCTCGATCGGAGTAAAGCAATCAAAGTCCGATGCTGAGATCGAAGTCGAGGAACTCAAATCCAAGATCCAACTTCTACCTTGCCATTTCTACCTCGCCGTCGACAAAATTCAATTCAAAATGGTGCGGAGGTCATCGAGGTCGTGGAGGGCATCGGGGTAGCAGGAGAGTTTGACGACGATGGAGGCGATGGTGGCGGGATTGTCGTGAATAGGAGATGGAATGTGAGGAGGAGAGAGTGACGGGGGAGGTGAATTGAAAATAGTATGTTTGGGAAATTATTTTCACGTATGTACGTTTTTGTGATATTTATTGAAAAGTTATAGTTTTAGGTAATTTTTTGAAAAAAATTAAACCTAGCTATACGACATAATTCCATCGCTAATTATATTTTTTAAAAAAAATTTTATACAATAATAAGTAATTAATTAAATTAATAATAATTTATTATTTATGACAGTCTTTCGTCAGCAAAACTCAATTTTTTTAATTAATTAATTAATATAAAGTGTCACACATTTTTTAAGAAAACGCGACGGGATCCGTCGCTAAATATAAATTTTCCAGCAAAAAAATACACTTTTACAATGGAATCCGTTACTAAAAATTTTAAAAAATACATCATTTGAAAATTGAAAAAGTATAGTATCACCTCTTGATAATTTAGATAAATAAACATCACTTCCTGATAATTCCTCTTTATATTGTCACTTTTCAAATAACAAAAAATGGATATAGGGATTCATACTTTGATTCCCTAGAATAAGGGAATGTTATGAGGGATAAGAAATTATAAAAGAATAAAGATGGGGATAACGAATCAGTCAAGCCAATCACAAGTACTCTTCTCACTGTCACATAAAAAACTACGAAAAATTTTCCTATTTATCTATCTCTATTATCCATTTATAACATATTATTTCTTCCCATTATTATTTTTCTTCTCTCTTCTCCTCCGCTTTCCAAGTGATAAATATATCATTTACCATAATCCAACTCTTACATTAATCCTAGTGCTTAATTTTTCTTTGTTGTACACCCTCCATCCCAGAATCTTTGCATCGATTCGTCTAATCGGGATGCCATAAAATGTTTATAATATCTCCTCATCTGAAAAATATAAATCATCTTTATACTTTATTTTTATTTTATATCACATTATATTACACCATTACGTCTTTTCTTTCTTACTTTTTTTTTGGGTCAAATTCTTTCTTACGTTTCACTCTATTAGTGTAACGCAACAATTTTCTTGACCTTTTTATAGGATTCCATGTGGTCTTATTATCGCTGAGCCCAACGTCTCAAATAGGCAAAAACTATATTTTTTGACTTAATCATAAGAATTATATTATGTTCACTATACATCATTAGTTTAGAAACTTTTGATGTACTCAATCATAACTTAGAATATCACCTATGCAGCGGAATTTATATCTTTTTCTAAGATCTGAATACCTTTCACACATAAGTTACATTTAGCATCAAATCTTAGGTCACGCTTCTCCTCTAAGTCTTATTCTTGTAACAAAAAGAAAAGAAAAAACATAGAAAAATAATTTTCGTGATCTATAGGAGCTCAATAACTTGTCGACTCCATTTCCAAGGGATACATGAGAGAAAGAAAAGAAAAAAGAATTGATCACTTAGATAGAGATGGGCATTGGGTCGTTAAAACCGTCGAACCAAACCGAACCGGCCCGGATCACTGTTGACGTGGCGATTCGGGCCCGAGACCGAACCATGTATCTGGTTTGGGCCGATTAGGTGGTTCCCAGAATCATGGATCGAACCGGACAGGATCATAAAAAGGAGTAGGACCGGCTCGGCCCGTCACGATCCCGGCTTGGACCGGCCCGGCCCTTCCCTTCCGAGATAGCCCCCAGCCCAGCCTAATTCCTTTTCTTCTTTTCCTTTTACGGATCAACCCTCCTAGCCCAGCCCACTTCCTTCTCTTCTTCCCTTCCCCAACCCAGCCGGCTAATCCACTTCCCTATCAGCTCCCCTCCTTTCCTCTCATTTTCCCAACGGCTCCTCTTTTGAAAAAAAGAAAAAAAATCTAGTGGCTCTCAAATCAAAAATTCGAATGGCTACTTTTTAATTTGTCATAAAAAAAATTACACTCTTATCCTTATACAACGGTCATAAACGGCTAGTTTTTAAGGATATTTAGGTAATTGGGATAAATTTTCAATTCTATAAATATTCTTTCTATAGATCAAACTTTTTCACAATAAATCAACCATCATCTCATTTTTTATCACTGATTTTTCATATAATCTTTATCCGAAACAACTCTCAATAACAAATATGTGGGATTGTTGGAAATATTTCGACAAGGTATTGAAAAATGGAAAGACAGTGGGAGGCATATGCAAGAAATGTCGTAATACTTATTCAATGAAATTTGGAAAGACATGCGCAAATAGGCATTGGAAATCTTGTTATTCAAGATGGACTTCCTCTTCCAGTGGCTCGTGATCCATTGGCTCAGGAGTTTGATTTGTTTTTATCGTTAATGTTATGTTTCATTTTATGGATATGTAATGGTTTTTAATAAGCATTTATGAGGTTAGAAATAAATCAATGTTTTTCGATTTTATTCTTCGAATTTTAACAATGAATCTACCATTAAAATTTAGCGTCGATCACCTAAACAAACAAAAACTTGGAAAAAATACCAAAAAGATACACAAGGAATCTAAATTTCAAAAACATACAATTCATCCATCTCATTTAAATCCCTAACCCTATTCTCATCTCCATCCCAACCCCTATCATCACCCAATCGCCATCGGCATCCTCGCTGGAATCCTACCATCGTCGTCGGAATCTAAAACGTCGTTGGAATCTTCGTTGGAATCTGGACACGTCGCTGGAATATGAAACAGAGCGCCTGAATAAAATCAAAATAGAGCGTATGATAAAAAATAAAAATAGAGCACCAATACTAAATAAAACAGAGCATCAGTACAAAAATGAAAGAGAGCGTCAGTACAAAAAATGAAATAGAGCGCGTGAACAAATGAAAAAGAGCGCATGTACAAATGAAACAGAGCGTATGAACAAATTAAACAAAGCGCATGAATAAAAAAATAAAACATAATAATAATACGATACTATGCATCATTAGATCTCGACATCACCTAAATAATAAAACAGAGCGCATGAACATAACACGACACACATATCAAGCAAAATCCACCACGATCGCGCAACAAAAACACAAGATCCTAACTTCACAAATAGAATCAACACCAAACAGATACTCAACCACCAGTGCACAACAAAAACTTATCAACAATAATCTCCCACATAACTCGATTCGAGTCTCAACTACTCACATCAGTTACATCAATCCATTCGCCTCAACCAACCTCCGTCTCCCCTCCATACTCACCGTCAAATCCAACACTGCATCGCACGCCGCCGCCATCACCACCCTCCTCACCACCGTCGCTATTAGATAGAAGCTGTGGCCACCTAAATGTCAATCTTCATATAGCAGCGACGACGGCGTCCTTCGACGACTTCAGCGGAGCACGAGCGCACTCCTCATCGGGATTGAGTGATCAATCGATGTCATCGCAGCCGCAATCAAGGTATGGCTTGCTGGCTATCTCGAGGCGATGGCGACAATAGAGGAGCGGCGATGGCGATTGGCAGGAGGGCATCATCGGTGGTGGCGGTGATGGAAGAGCGACGACGGTGATGGCGAAGGAAGAGGGAGATGTGGTTGGGGAGATAGGTGGTGGTGGAGGGCGGATGTGGTGGAGGAGATGAAGAGGGAGAAGAGGGGGAGAAAAGTGCGATTGAGGTGTGGGTCTGAAATTATAGTTTTTGGGAATTCTTATTCCGTATGTATGTTTTTGTGAATATTCTTGAATTTTTATATGTTTGGGTCATTTGTCATTAAATTTATAATGGTTTTTTTTTTAATTCTGAAATTTAAAAAAAATAGAGACCCACGTGAGCCGAACCTAACTGGACCACTTTAAATGGTCCTGGGCCTATAGTCCAAGCCAATTCACAACCCTATAAAATGGGATCGGACTGGACCGGCCGCATAACTTGTGGTCCAGTCCTTGAACCGGCATGGTTCTTTACGGGCCTAGGCGGTCTGGTCCGTGGTTAGGCCCGATCCGACCCATTCCCTACCTCTACACTTAGATCCGACCCATTCACTTCGATCCTTTGTTCTAGTACTCTGAAACTATCATGCCAATCCAGCACTGATAATTACCATCATAAGCATACCAATGATTCACTCCAGTTACATAAGCACATTTAACACCACGTAACAAAGCTCGAAACCACACGTCAATCGACACTCCCGACATTATTAACGACATTTACTATCATCATACCCTTTATGATATGACAGTCAAGACCTTCATATCAGACAAACTGAGACAATGATACTGTAAAACGACAAGTTCCCAGTCCAAGTCTCACTCAACGCTATACTCAACAGTTCATTCAAGTCTCTGTTACACTTACCATCATATTAATCATACAGAGACGATAGACAATAGACACCCCCAATATTATAATTGTGCCCTTAACGAGACTTATTCAATTTCATATGTAACCTCTCTTCAACTTTAGCAAAAAGGGCATCCGCGAAAGACGATCAACCAAACAGGAGCCTAAGGTGAAAGTACTTTACTGGATTTGATGAATCAAAGGATTACTGATATGTGTGATCAAGTGTGCTTAAGGTAAATAAGTACTTTGTCAGACACTTGGTATCAGACTGGCACAATCAGATGGTAAATGCTTTGGATAGCACGACAGTTATAAGATTAGATAGGTCTTTAGTGGAAACTCTGGAAAGAACAGGCGATCTAGCAACAGATTAGACTTATAGGTTTTGTGGTGATCATGTCTGAGATAGTGAAGTTGTGAGAATCAGCGCAGTTGTGATCAAATCAATTCTTAGAGTTATTCAAGAAGGTCTACAGGCTGTTATTAACATATCGGATGGGTTGAATCAGACTTCTAAAAGATATTTGCTCAGACGCTTATATGCTATTGAAGACTCTGTCCAAGTTAAAGAAGACACCTCATATGACTTGTTGAAAAAGAAATTGGGGGTTGATTGGAGAGCGAGCCTCAAGTCTTGGTCTATATAAGGCACGAGAACTACAGAGAGAAGGCAACAAAAAAGAATTCACTTCTACTTTTCATATCTGCGAATCAAAGCACTCAAAGTTTCTCTCTCTTTCTCCTCATCAAGAAAACTTTCAGGTGTACATCAAGAATCAGTTTTCTGTGAAACATCATGATGAAGACGATGACTGGTGTAAGTCTTCTTACTCTATGAGTGTATTCCTTTTGGCAATCTGTTGAGATTGGTTGTTGGATCTTGCGGGGATCATCTGGTGATAGATTTGTTGAAATCTGATTGTGTGTAAACGTTGTTGAGCGATCCTTAAAATTCAATCTGATTTGTGTATTAGATTAGTTGATAGATTGATCATCATTTGATCAATTCTAGAGTCAGATTGGTTGTCTGTGATCAGAGTTGTTTGTCTAATCTATTTCTTACAGATTATTATTTTTCGCTACATAGTTTGTTTTTAGTGAAAGAATTTTTTTTTAGAACAGCCTATTTGCCCCCTGTAGTCTGTTCCTGTTATAATTATAAACTTTCATCTGATATCAGAGCAGTTCTTTACTTATTTCTGTCAAGCGATCCTGATTGTGATTGTTTTGTGTGATACTATGCGTTTTCAATATGACTAACAATAATTTGAGTTTGAAACCTCCAATGTGCAACATTGGTAAATTTGGCAATTAGAAGGTTAAAATGAAGATATTCTTGGACACTATAGACGAGGCTCTCCATGAGATGATTCTCAATGGTCCTCATGTCCCAAGGAGGGCTGAATCTCCTACTTCCACAGTCCTGGTGGATGTGCCCGAATCTGAGTGGACAGAAGATGATAAGAAGAAGGTTGTGAAGGCCATGAACATACTGTTTCAGGCTCTTGATGAAGATCTGTTCGAGCATGTGGTCCATTATACCTCTGCCAAAGAACTTTGGGATGCTTGGGTAGTCAAGAATAAAGGGACCAATGCTGTCCACAAGAACAGACTGTCTATATTAATACAACACTATGAACTGTTTATGCACAAGTCTGGTGAGATGCTGACTGATATCTTGGGGAGGTTCAACATACTGTTAAACTTTCTTAAGACTTATGGAAAGGTGTACAATAAGGAGGATTCCAATATGAAGTTTATTCGGGCTCTGCCGGATAGCTGGGATTCCAAAACTACTGTTGTTAGAAAGGCGAAGGATCTGTCAATGATGACCTTATAGGATTTGTATGGTAATATGTTGACCTACGAATTGAAGATATATCAGAAACGATCTCATACTACCCCGAATTCTACAATAGCATTGAAGGCCTCTCATAGTCAGCCTGCGATTAAAAAATGATAAGGAGTCTGATGAATCAGATGAGGAGGATGAAATGGTCTTCTTCCTTACCAAGCGCCTAGAAAAATTCATTAGAAAAGAAAACGGGACGTACAAGAATCAGGCGACAAGGAAAAACGAGTCCAAGGATACTTGTTTCATGTGTGACATGACTGGTCATTTTATGACAGACTGTCCTAGATCTAAAGACAATAGAAAGACTTCCGCTCAAAGGCCGAAGAAGGCCTCAATAGATAACAAAGCAGAGAAGGCTAATAAAAGGAAGAAGTTAAAAAGCAATGATAGCAGACACGACATGGAGTGACACTAAATCATCTGATTCAGAATCAGATGATGAACAAGTTTGTCTGATGGCTAAGAAAGAATTTGACATAAGTGAGATATATGGCTTCTCTGATTCTTCTATTACCGTGTCTGATTTGAGTGAGTTGGTCAAAGATTTGTCCAAAGAGCTTCTAAACTGCTCGAAAATATATAACAGACTCTGTACTAAAAATGAGATACTTCTCTCTGAGAGAGATGGTTTTACTGAGTCTTGTGAGGATACTCAAAGTACCCTTAATCTGCTCAAGGCAGAAGTACACAAGTTGACAGGCATTGTAGAAAACCAAAAGGCACAAATCAGTAAACTGATAGAAGAGCGAAGAGCGAGATAACTTGTCTACCACTATTAAAAAGTGAAACTCGCCCAAATACTTTGATCAGATTACTTCCAATGGGACTTCAAAAGAGGGTATTGGGTGTGGCGACCTGAATCCATTAGAAAAAGTTAAATTGAGGAAACCCCCACCCATAGTGTTTATTAAGGCAACTACTAAACCTCCTCTGGCCCCACAGACTAAATCTGTTGAACAGACAACCTCAGTTAAAAAGACATGGCGCTATGCCATGCACGAGCTCGTCTACTCAAAGGAATACAGATTATGTCAAAGCATCTGCACTTAGCTGGACAAAACATAAGGAAGTGTCTGATAAAGACCCTTCTGTGCTATATCAGCATAGAGTAAAGGGGAGATCTGCTCAGTATCCCTAGAAAGCAATAAGACCAGGTCTGATAGGGAGATCTGATCAGACTCGACGAAAGGCTCCAGAGCCTGTCACACTAGTCAAAGCCTCTAAATGTAAACTGTGCTATAACCATGGTCATATCGTTGACACTTGCTGGACCTATCCGATTCTGAAAAGGAAATGGATATCGGTACCTAAAGGACTTTTAACTAATCTCCTGGACCCAAAATGAATGGGGAGCATACATGAAATAAACGTCTATTTTGCAATTGAGCAATATTGCAATGACCATGGGATTCAACACAACTTCTCTGCCCCTCGAACCCCTCAACAGAATGGTGTGGCTCAGAGAAGGAACCTGACTCTAATAGAAGCTACCCAGAACAATGCTGCTTAAAGCTAATTTGCTAAAGATGTTCTGGGCTGAAGTTGTAAATACAGCATGCTATGTTCAGAATCGCACTCTGATCCATAAGGTATTCAAGAAGATACCTTATGAGCTATGGAAAGGGAGAATTCCTAATCTTGGTTATTTTCATATTTTTGACTGCAGATTTTATGTGCATGACAATAATAAAAAGTATCTACATAAATTTGAAGCTAAGTCTGATGAAGCCATCTTTATGGGCTATTCTGTGATGAGTAAGGCTTTTACAATATATAATAAGTCAACTAAGACTATTGAAGAGTCTGTTCATGTTTCTTTTGATAAGACTTAATGCTTCCTCGGAGAGAGAAGCTTGTGTGTTTGATGAAGAATGTGTACAAATTGATACACCATCAGATAATGCTGAACAGATATACATACATCATACAGATGAAGTTCCAACAGACACACCAGGCGAACAGAGTGTGACAACATATACTGCATATTCAAACCTATTACCACATCTGGCGGCTGACCAGACAGATCAACCTAAGCATACAATGTCTGAAGATCCTATGATAACAGAAGCTCCAAGATGGTATCTGGAGCCAGATGGGCAAAGTCACACTCTACTGATCTGATAATCGAAGACAAGGATGCACCAAGAATGTGTCTGAAGCACTGACAGACAAGGATGCACCAGATCTACAACAAGAAATAAATGTCTCTTCTCTTTCTTTCTATAAAACATGGTGCCTAAGAATGTGTCTGAAGTACTGACAGACCCAAATTGGATAGACACAATGCAAGAAGAATTGAACCAATTCACCACACTAAATGTCTGGAATCAGGTTCCTAAGCCTACAGACCACCAAGTCATTGGTACAAAGTGGATCTACAGGAACAAGATGAATGAAAAAGGAATTATCATAAGAAATAAAGGTAGACTAGTCGCTCTAGGCTACTCTCAAGAGAAGGGGATTGGAAGTTGTGATTAGAAGCTTTTGCACCGATGGCCAGATTAGAAGCTATTCAAATATTCTTGGTGTATGTTGCTTCAAAATCTATGAAAGTATTTCAGAAGGACGTAAAGTGTGCTATCCTGAAAGGAAGACTTCAAGAAGAAGTATACGTCAGACTACCTACTAGCTTTGAAGATCCAGACCATGTCTACAGGTTAAGTAAAGCTCTCTACGGGCTCAGACAAGTCCCCAAAGCTTGGTATGACGCTCTCTCAGACTTCTTTATTGAAAAAGGTTTTGGAAGGGGAGTCATCGATATCACTCTCTTTACTAAAATGCATAAAGACAAGCTTTTGCTTGTACAAATATACGTAGATTATATTATCTTTGCATCTATCGACCCTAAATAGTGTTAGAGATTCTCTAAACTCGTGCGATCATCTTTTGAGATGAGCATGATGGGAGAATTAAAATATTTCCTTAGATTACAGGTAAAACAGATGGATAATGGCATATTCGTCTCTCAGACAAAATATCTAAGAGACATCTTGAGAAAATATGGGATGGAGTCATCGGCCCATATGAAAACTCCCATGAGCGCATCTGTCAAACTTGACAAAGATGAGAATGGGGAATTTGTTGATGCTACCAAGTATCGTGGCATCATTGGATCACTTCTCTATCTGGCTGTTAGCTAACTTGATATAATGTTTTTTGTGTATCTATGTACAAGGTTTCAAGCAGATCCCAAACAATTTCATCTGTTTGCAACTAAGAGGATGATCAGATACCTCAAGGGAACTCCCAATATGGGCATCTGGTTACCTAATCTGCCTATTTCAGACATTATTGGATTTTTTGATGCTGATTTTGTAGGATGCAGAATTGATAGAAAAAGCACTACTGTCACATGTCAATTCTTGGGGCATAGTCTGGTATCCTGATCTAGCAAAAAGTAGAACTTAGTTGCCATATCTACTACTGAGGCTGAATATGTGGCTACTGGAACTTATGTTGCTCAGATACTATGGATGAAGTCACAACTATATGACTGTGGATTTGACTTTAAATCTTATCCCAATTACTGTGATAATATCTCTGCAATTGTCATCTTAGAGAATCCTGTTTTTCATTCACGCACTAAGCATATAGATGTTTATCATCATTTTATTGGAGGTCATGTTCAAAACGAAAATGTAACTCTATATTTTATCTCAACTGATGAACAGCTAGCAGACATCTTTACTGATGCGTGCCGTCGCAAGCACGTCAAATTTATATTTATAAGCACCCACTTCACTCTATAAATATGAGTTAAAATGTAATAGTGGAAGTAGGGGTCGATCCCACAGGGAAAAGGTTAACTTGATCAGCTAAATTAATTTAAGATTTGATTATTCTAGAAGTGGGGGGGTTTGTTCAATTTGCTTAATTTCTAACTAAAGTTGCAGAATTTATAAACTAAAATAAATCACA
>JAOVYX010014776.1:0-30728 GCA_035668315.1 Drosera spatulata
CCTTTCGATTTTGCGACTAAAATTGCCCATTTAGCGACCAAAAAATTTAGTCGTCTGTTTCGTCCATTTTTGTAGTGGCAATATCGATAACCAAAAAGAATGGTGTTCAAGGGAAAAAGGGGTAAACTTGCTATATTGTCATCGTCACATTTGTGTGAAAAGAAACTTGAAAATTGCTCTTGAGATATAAAGAAACTTGAAAATTGCCCTTGAGATATAGGCATTGTTAATGAACTTCCTAATCTAACCAGTCCTTTGGTTCTAGCTTCCTTGTGTTGGTTGCAAATTTCCTGATTAGATGCAAGCCCATTTATCAAAATTTGGGACAGTTGCCTTTGTTGCAAGCCACATCATACATAACATGTGACGATAGAAGTTGGACTTCTTCGCATCGAAAATCTCTACAAATTCTCTATCTTACGTACGCAAGATATATCTTTTCATATTTTAAAACATCTCTAATTTTCAATATATCCATTATAAATGACAGGTATAGTTTTAAAACAATATAATTCAATTACTAGTGCATTCACTTGGCAAAAAAACTCAACTTGATTTGACGGGTACTCATGGAGTAGAGTGGGAAAGAGAGTGGGAATGATATCAAGAACGCTCAGTGTTCATGAAATTGAGTCTTATATATTTTGTACGGATTTGCCTCTCGTTTGTTTTTTTGGCTAATGAAGTGTTCTAAATGTGGACATCTCATTTTAGAAAATCTGATGTAAATTCCCTAAATTAATTAGAAATCTTCCCATGAAATAATTTCTGGAGTTAACTTACCTAATCATTTAAATTTTAATCATCTTTTGAGCATTTTATTGCAAACTACTCCTAATGAAAACATGACAACACATCATTCTATACCGTGGGAAAAAGGCAGGCTTCAAGTTCAATTGGGCAATGTGATCAGATAATCCTTCTCTGAAACTGAAAGGCTGAGATGGCTACCAAAAATCACGATACATAGTAGGTACTATCTGAAATATGAAACCTGAAGGATCTATTTGATATCGTTGTTTTTTTTTTTTTTTTCCTGTTTTCATTTTAATGATTGATGAAATAGAACTGTTTTATGTTGATTTTTGTATCTTAAATGGATGAAATAAAAACAAAAAATAAAAAAAACAGAAAAATTAAAAAATTAAAAAAAATTAAAAAAATTCATATAGCGTTTTCGATTTTCGCTATTGATTTTGATTTTTATAATTTTCAAATACCTGATATCTTAGTACTTGAAAAAAAATTCAATACCTATCAATTCACGTGTCAAGTGGATTGTTTTCTATTTTTGGGATAGAAGGAATAGTTTTATTTTTTGGCTTAGTTGGTATCGTTTCTAGTTTTTGTTTTTTCTGTTTGACGAAACAAATATGTTTGTCAAACATTTTTGTTCTCCAAACCGATAAAACAAAAGAAATCATAAAATCAGAATTAAAAAAAAAAGATTTTCACTCTGTTTTCAGTTTCATGAGTATAAGTATTCAAGATTTCTACTGTAAAAAAAAAACAAAATATTTGGTTAAGTGTTTTATCGATTTTTCGTTTTTCGATATCGATTTTTTTTTTTCATTACTGGTTATGGTTCTCACAACTTTAAATAACAATACTAAGCATATATCCTTGGCAAATCTGAAATATGGAGCTCACTCCTTCATGATTTTGTTTACCAATTACTCAATTAGATATATTTACATGAAGAACAGAAAATTTGTAGTGATCAACATCTTTAGTTCCAAAGGTTATTTGTCGTACTCCCACTGTTTCATAATATGTGAAGCTTTTCTATTTGCACTATTTCAAAAATGTGAGTAACAAATATTTTTTTGACTAATTTTTCAATACCAAAAGTCAAAAGACCCATTATTTGTTACCACAATATAGTTCATTGATTTCTCTCACCACTATCACTTAAATATATGAACGCTTGGTAAAATTTACAAAAATCACCTGGCACCGCAACTCTGCTCGCGTTCATCTTGTTGCAATTTGTTAATGCATATCGATTGATTTGCCAAAAATGACATCAACTAGGCCACTACTATTATAAATGTGTTGAACTAAGGTTTTAATTCTTGACCGACAAGCTCTGAATAGGTTTTTTTGTGCAGTCTCCTTCAAATTCAACGTTGTATGTGCAGACATGCACCTGACGAAGGGGACAGCATACACTCCAACATCACTTGACAAAAAGGAAAAATAGAAAAAGAACAAAAATCAAAACAAAAACGAAAACACAGTGGCGCATCATATGAAAAGGATGACAGCCTCAATAATACTTTGGAGGCAATTAACATTAGGTAAACCAAAACCACGAAGTTGAACCGATACAGCCAAGCATGATCCAAAACAACTACGATTTCGAATTCCAAAAAGACAGAAGGCGAACAAAAAAGAGGCCGATAAGCACCGCCGACAAGAATATTCTAAGGATATTCGACTTTTCAGATTTGCGTACCTGTTGTCGCTACAAAACTCGTAGAGTCGGCCGCCAGCGGAGAAGACGACGACGGCGACCTGCGCGTCGCAGAGCACCGAGAGCTGCCTCGCCTTCTTCATCAATCCGCCTCGTCGCTTGGAAAACGTGACCTGCCTGCTGCTCTTGTCCTCGATCCTCTTCATCTCCACCTTCCTCCTCCCCATATCGATCTCCTCTCCCACACACACCACTCGTCTCCGCTCTCTCTCTCTCTCTCTCTCTCTCTCTCTCTCTCTCTCCCCCCGACTCTGTTTCTATTTGTGTACTGTTGTGTTGTCTCCAGATATTTTCTAATCCGCCGAGTGATTAGCGTGTGAGCACAATCACAAATCACAGGGCTTAGGGATACTATTAGGAACTTACTACGTTTAAGTGAAGTGGACTGACTTGGCACGTGCCGGACACGAGCTCTGCCTTGTGACTCCGACGCGGAGACTCGTCGTCGTCTCCGATCACGATTCCGGTCATGATGATGGAGAGATCCACATGGGATTCGAATTGGTGAGAATGGGGGCCCTGGTTTTACAGTCTTCTTATGAGGTGTGGTTAAATGAGTTGTTAGAATTAGGGAGGATTAAACCCTAATGGGATTTTTATAAATAAATAATTGAAATCATAGATATTTATTAAAAAAAGTAATAATTTAAATTATCATATTTATAAAAAAAATCTCATTCAAATCATGAGATATTTATAAAGTATCGTTTATCGTTTATTTCTCACATCAAAATTAAAGATCCTTTGTTTTTTATTTCAAAATATATACATATATGTCCCTTATCTTTTTTTCTGTTTTTTGAAAGTTTCAATTTTGATTTGCTCTTATCACAAATTCACTCTTCAAACCCTTAACCCTCAACGATTTCGTCTTATTTTTCTCGAAATTAGCATATGGAGATGAAAATTATATCTTATATGCTCGACACCCATAACTTCCGAGTTACTTAGGTATTCTATAATTTGAAATCGAGACGGAATATAGTGAGTTGTTGTTGTTGAAAATCGAGACGAGCGTAGCTTGAAATGAAGACACAACGTTGGTGATAATGTTCTGAAAAGTGGGGAGGTAAAGCGATTATTTTTTAATTGAGAAGGACAATTTTATAATTTTCTAAGATATCCGTTGAGTTTTAACGGAGGAGATGACGACAAACGTTATTTTACAAATATTTCATGATTTGGATGTTTTTTTTATAAATATAATAATTTAGATTGATTTCTTTTACAAATATAAAAAATGTCAGTTGTTTATTTGTTAAAATCTCAACCCTAATTTATTGGTATTTTGTTCTCCCTGATGTAGGAAATTCATTTCTTTTTTGGGGAAGAGCAGAAAGCCCAAGAGGAGGCTTGGGCCCTATCCCACAGTAAAAGCCCAATTGTTTCAGGCTCCAGGTCCGGCCCAGTTGCCTTATGTGTGGACGAGTATTCAACCAAGTGGAGTCCAGAGAATCTTGTGAAACTTCTCCTTTGTTGATCCATTGCAATTGTATCAGACTCGAATCACTCGATTCAACGGTCAATATTTGATACGGTTCACAACTGCATTTTTGTGAAAAAGATCATCACAATTCAGAACGAAGTGAAAATCAAGAAAAATGGATGGGAATTCGACCTTTGTTCGTTGAGCCTCCGACGATTAGGGCGGAGGCCGAGATATCGTACCTTTGATTGCCGCCGGGAGTTTCGAGTTAGGGTTTTCAATGCCATTGAACGACGATTAGTTCTCGGTTTAATCTATATGGGAATTGATGCGGAAAGGAGTCGATGAGAGTGGGGAGATATGCCTCGGCGGAATCATGGTGCTTTCCGCCGGTGAGGACTTTGCTATGATCGGTCATCAGTGGAGTTGGTTTATATACATTAATGTCCATGGAAAAACTTGTTTTATGTGTCAATGTCTTATTGAAACCAATTCGTGAACACACTTTTCACACTGTGAATGTGATTTGCACAAGTACTAAATATGGTTTTAATATAATAATATTTTTTTAATATTTAATATTTCTAAAAAAATTACCTTTAAACTTTTTTTTAAATTATTGTTTTACAAATTTTGTTATTAAGTTTGTATTTTGGGTAATTTATTGTTAAACATAAAGTATATGATTATTATTTGAATTAAATATGTATATCAATTAAGATTATTAAAAAAGAATATTAAATTTTATATTGATCCATAACATATATGAAAAATCATATGTTATTAATTCTTATAAAACATTATCCAACTTTGATTTTAAGTTTCTTCTAAAGAGAATCACTAATTAATTATTTTTTATTTCATTAACTATCAATAGATTATTGTACAAAATTTTAATTATCAATTAGTTATACAATTCAAAGTATAATCTAATTTGTCCTCTCTTATAAGAAAGTAAATCATTACAATCATAATCCCAAATCCCAATTATAATCAACGTCACTTCGTTTTTAAAACAAACAGTGCGTATGTGTCCTCGTCATTAGTGTTCGTCGTCGTCGTTCATCGACAAAAGCAATACTCATACATACAAATGTAGTGCGTTTGTCATGACCATCTTCTAAACAGTTCTTCGAAAAAATCAAGGACGACAAAGGAGACATTGTCGGCCTCACTTTCGATGACATTGCTATCCAAACAGTGTGCGACTCCCATTCCTCCCAAACAATGCGCTCTGCTCACGAAATTCAAAATCATGTTTCAAGATACAATGTCCGAAGGAAACAAAACAGTGCTCAATAACTATAAAAGATACTCCTACAAAAGAAGAGATGTGAGTAGGAGTCGCCAACCACGTTGCTGTTGAGGAGCCAAGTGCAGACACCAAGTATAGTCGTTGTGTGCCTCTCTTGGATGAAGAAGTGCTCACACATGATGCGGTAACCATGAGAAATGAGCAAAAAGGACTTCGGTTATAGACACTCCGAACGACATCCATAGAGAGCATATGTGTGAGTAAAAGCAAGAATTCCTGCACTGATATGGCAACTCAGTGAAGTTTCATATGCCCCAGAATGTAATGCATCAAGGATAGATATATGACAGTACAATTCAGTAGAAAGAAAGGCCACCGATTTGATATCCGAATTACGGTGGCTAGGGTTTCGTGATTCCTACGGCGACGAACCGGGTCAGTCGGCTCCGTTGGTTATATCATGATCGAAATCGAAATCGGGTTCAAATTTGAATTTCTAGGGCTTGTGAGATGATAGATAGATCTGATTCACATAAGAAGAAGAAAAGAAATAATAAGGAATGAGTGTTTTTTTTTTTTAATAGAATTAGTTGGTAAAAAAAAAAAAAGTTTACTACCTTTTAATAATTAGAAGAATAAAAAGCAATTTATAGGTCATTTTCACATTTTTATAACCATATAAATTTTTTGTTTGATAATTTGTGAGAATAACTTCAAATAAAAAAACACCATAAATTAATTATATTTATGTTTTTTCATTTTAATTTATTATTTTTCTTTTATATATATATTTGATGCATATTAGATTTTAGAGAAAATGAAGAGTCAATTTAGAGTACCAACCAAACTTAAAAAAAAATAAAAATCAAATTTTGATATCAAAAAAAACTTAATGTAATTTTATATATTTGAATAGAAGATGAGACTTCTGACATAGGGAAGAAATGAGTGGAAAAAGGTTAGAGTTGATGAGTGGACAATAAAAATTAGGAAAAATTGCATATAAACACCTTGAACTATTCGTGTTTGGCGTATTGATACCTCGAATTTTAATACTAGACAATTAACCCTTCTAAAATTTGAAAAAATCTTGATTTTTTATACATGATCTACCTATGAGTAAACATTTTTTTGAGGGGCTATATACCAAAATCTGAAACTTCAGGGGTTTAAGTGCTTTTTTTTCTTAAAAAAATGATAATGAAAGTGATGTCATATAAAGTACGACTAGTAAACATTAATGTAGTCTTATATATTTGATATCAAAAATTTTATTCTCTAAACAGATAAAGCAAAAGAAATAAAAAAAATGATATTCACACTTTGTTTTCAATTTCATATGAGTACAAGTATTCAAGATTTTTTTTGATTTTTATTGCAAAAAAAATCTTTTTATTTTGTAAAGTGTGTTCGTTTGTCGATATTGATATTGATTTTATTCTTGTTTCAGATTTTCACAATTCTAAGTAATATTATTAACCTTGGCAAATCTGAACATGGAGCTCACTCCTTCATGATTTTGTTTGCCAATCACATCTATTTACATGAAGAATAGAAAATCTGTAGTTATCAACATCTTCAGTTGTTAAGGTTATTAGTCACACTCTGTCTATTTCATAATATGTGCCCGTCGTTTAATATTAAACAACACATTTACATCAAAAGCTTAGCATCCCAGGGGATTTTCCATGCCAGCATACAGAAGATCACCTATGTGCTTTCAAGGCACTTTGCATGTAGTCTATGCTCTGCATACATAAAACATATGTGCTGCGAAACCAAAACCCTTACTATACAACACTACACACCGTTACAATATATTTCACCGTACACGTTTACACTAAACATTTTTACTACACTGTTTCATAATATGTGAAGCTTTTCTATTTGCGCTATCCCAAAAATATGAGTAACAAATTTTTTTTGACAAGTTTTTCATATATAAAATACCAAAAGACCCCTTATTTGTTACTCGATCCATCCCAAAATAAGTGAAATGTTACATCATCATTGCACTATTCAACATATTTTTTGAAGAGTTTTATTATTCGTCGTTAAGATGTAAGAAAACTACGTCAATAACTCCAAGGAATGAAGTACAGAACTTAAAATATTATTGATATTTTACAATAATTTTACGCAAAACGATGTTTGATCATCTCATAGATCGTTTGTAACACGTTCAATTTTTATTGCGTTACTATTCGTTTGTTTCACTCTTTTTGGGACGGAGGGAATATGATATATTTTACTAACTTATCTCATCACTATCACTTAAAGATATGGACGCTTGATAAAATCCATAAAAATTCAACACCTATCTAAGTCCTTATATCGGGTTAAACCGTTACAAACAATATGGGATGGACTTAGTACTTAATTTTGACAACTTTTAACATCTCCTCTCTCTCTCTCTCTCTAGACAAGATTAATAAATATCAGTGTCCATCAAACTATTCCTTCCTAAAAGTAGCACCTAATTAGAGGATTCGCGTGTTGTTGATAATGTCCCAAAACCCAAGTCTCTCATCGATCCTAGAGGACAATTTTCAACACGACGAAATTCAATCAGGCACCCCAACTCCGCTCGCGTTCATCTTGTTGTGATTTGTTAATGCATATTGTTTAATTTGTCAAAGATGACATCAACTAGGCCACTGCTATTACTAATGTTTTGATGTAAGGTTCAATTCTTGACAGATAAGTTTTCAATTAGGTTTTTTTGCAGTCTGCTCCTTCAAATTCTGTGCAGGCACCTGACGAAGGGGACAGCATAACATCACTTGAAAAATGAAAATGAGAGAAAGAACAAAATCAAAACAAAAACGAAAACACAGTCGCGCATATCATAAGACGACTAACCGCCTCAATACTACTTTGCAACCTGTTAAACCAAAACCACGATGATGAACCAACACAACCAAGCATCGATCATGAGACGATGTGCGTACCTGTTGTGGCTGCAGAAGTCGTAGAGTCGGCCGCCGTTGGAGATGACGACGGCGGCGACCTGCGCATCGCAGAGCACCGAAAGCTGCTTCGCCTTCTTCATCAATCCTCCTCGCCGCTTCGAGAACGTGACCTGCCTGCTGCTCTTGTCCTCGATCCGCTTCAACTCCAGTTTCCTCCTCCCCGTCGATCCCCTCTCTCGCACACCACTCGCGTCGTCTCCACTCTCGCTGCTCTGTGTGTGTCTGTTTCTGTTGTGTTGTTTTCAGCTATTTTCTAATCCACTGAGTGATTAGCACAATCACTGTTAGGAACATGCTATAAGTGAATTGGTGTGGACTGACTTGGCACGTGCCGGACACGAGCCCTGCCCTGCCCTGCGACGCACAGGCTCGTCGGGAAATGCCATCGTATCCGATCAAGATCCCGGTGAGGATGATGTTGTAGAGATCCACATGGGATTCGGAATTGCTGAGAGTGGGGCCCCTGGTTTTACAGTCTTCTTCTGAGTGGTTTAGAATTAGGGAAAAATCAAACTCCAATTTTATACGGGTTAAAAACATATTAACCCATTTACATAATTTTATATGAGTAATAAGGAGAAAAGGTGGTCATCGTTCCTGTATTTTTATTATTTTATATTATCTTTTTAAATTTTATAATTTTATATAATCTTTTTAAATTTATATTATTTGGATAGTTGATCCGATTTTTTCAAATCTTGTTAAAAATATCATGTGAAATAATCAGAACATCCTAAAATAATCAGAATACTCTTTTATCATTTTTTATAAAACATTAAAAAATAAATTCAAATAATTGATATGAACTTCAAAGAAAAGAAAAAAAAGAAGAAGAATTGAACGTGCCTAACTTTACGAATTTAATCGAAACTAACACGATTAAATAAAAACACAAAAGTCAATTATCAATCTGGGAGGTTTGGGAGCAACGCATGCACCACCTGCCACCAGACAGCAGCCCCCCCTAATTTTCGTGACTGGTTTTTCTCTAGTCTAGACAAGCTGGGGAATGACGAGGGAGCGGAACTTGGAACAGTTCTGTAGCAAATCTGGTCTAACCGAAATGAAAAGGTCCATGGCGGACGAACGAAACCTGCCTCAGTTCTGCGTCAGTTGACATGTGAGTCAGTATTGGAATTCCGCAAAGCTGGGGAACGACGAACTGATGTTGCCAGCCGGGTACAAGCCCCTAGGATACCTAAATAGGATACGTCTTACAAGTCAATGTCCGTTGCAGCCATCTCAGCCAATGAAACTGTTAAGTGTTGGAGCAATTGTCAGAGATCAATCTCTGAGCTTGAGGGCAGCGTCTGGGAAAAGCTATCAGATCAAGGTCCAACCTATAGTTGGAGAAACTTCCAAACGGCAAAATCCATGGGCATGGATAAGATAATACTTGAATCCAACTGCCAGCGAATCATTGGGCTGCTATGTGCGGAGGAGGATAAGATAATACTTGAATCCAACTTACAGATTTGTCCACATTTAATCAATGTTGAAAAAGAAAATCTTTTGTTCCATAATAGCTTTCCAAAATTAACTAATTCATTCACCAACTGCATCATACAAAATCTTATACAAAAAAATAGTATAATCATTCCTAAGAAGATTCAGTTAAAATATTGATTTATGATTTACAATACACAAGATGTTGTCTAGATGCCAACAATTCTATGATGATGACAATGAAGATGATGCTAGATATCGGAAGTCATCAACAAGTTTGAAATCGGAGGTCACAATGTCGCTTCCGATTCGTCATCGTCGTCTTCGATTTTTCATTGTCGTCATCCATGATTCGTCATCGTTGTCGTCGTCTCCGATTCGTCATCATTGTTGTTGTGGTTGTGTTTTGAGGGATGGAGATTGAAACACCATAAAAACAAAAACGTATGAAAAGTAGTAAAAGCACCCTAAAAGAACATCAACTAAATTGAAAATGCAAGAATCTAACAAAACAAATTTGAAATGGCATTACAACGCTCAAAACCACATGAAAGGGCTAAAAACACCACAAAACATCCTCAAATAACTTGAAAATATAAGAAACAACGAAAAGATCATCGAAATAACTTTAAAGAACTTAAAACCACATGAAAGGGTTAAAAATACCACAAAACATCCTCAAATAATTTGAAAATATAAGAATATATTAAAAAAGACTTCGATGAGAGGTCAATAATGAGAAAAAGGGATAAAGGGTGTTGATTTGGTTGTCATATTAAAATCAAATATTGGTCATTATGATAACAAATTAGGTTTAGGGACATATTGGGGTGATTTGTTTTTAGTGGCCCATAGGTATTCTTTATAAATATAGCTAATTTATGGGTAATTATTATTGTCAATGATCCACTGGTATAGGCCCCAGGCCCATATTTTTCCCGGTCCAGCAAATCCCACCCCACTCTCTCCTCTTTGTTTTGTCCCAAGATGGTATCTGCCATTTGAGTTCCTACTGTACAGATAAATTTATAGTGTAAAGTGAAATTTAATTCATGAACTTATAGTGTAAAGTTCCTAGTGAAAAAGGACCATCCTCTATTGTACAGATAAATTTATCGTGTAAACTGAAATTTAATTCATGGAATTTACCTTTATACTAATAGCTCTATAGGTAATTATCTTTTTTTTGTTTTTTGGAAAGTCTTTTTGTTCTCTCTTATGATGATGATGATGTGGGAGATTCGATTCTGTTGTGGGAAGGTTGAAGCCCAAGAGAGGGTGTGGAGGTGAGGCCCAAGAGGCAGAACCGTAAAAGCCCAATTGGTTTGGGCTCCAGTTCCGGTCCAGGTGAATTATGTGTGGACGAGTATTCAACCTATTGGAGTCCAGAGAATTTTTTGAAACTTCTCCTTTTTCTATTTGAATCAATTTATTCCTGCAATTTATGTGGAAAGGGAGTACATCACAAGCAGAACAAATCCTGTAGTAACATGATGTAAACATCATTATTCATATGACAAGTTTGAGGTTTCAATAAAGTAAAGTATGCATATTTAATACTGTATCCTACATCTTTCGTTTAAAAAAATATATAACAATTTGACTTGAACATTTTTGTTGATGCAATTTTTTGACTGACATCGTACGATGATCAAATATTGTTTTCATAACTTATCGTGAAAAATTGATTGTCGTAATATAAATATTTTAATAGATGAATTTATAAACAAATCTAACATTATTAACAGAAGAAAAAAAACTCATCAAAATATGTACGGGTCAATAATATTTTTTCTTCGAGATGTTAAACCTTTCTTGAGACGGGAGCATTACACCATGCTTGTGAGTTGTTGTGCGGTTAGAAAAGAAGATAAGTGAGAGCGAAAATGATGATTTCGCTCCCGTAATATGGGCTTGTGAGTTTTTACTTGAAAAAAAAATAATTTCCGCAGAAAATAATGACTGATTTCTCTTGAAATCTTTTTTCTGGAAAATAAAAAATTTAAAAACGGTTATTTTAAAATTCAAAAGTCATACCCCTTACTATTATTGAAGCAAATAGGAAGAAAATATTTTAATATCCATCCATAAACTCACAACGTACATGTGAAAGAATTGAATCATTTCTCTCTATTTTTTCCCCCTCTGATTCCATAGGAACTCATTCTCTCCCTTTCTTTTTTACCATAACTTACAAGCAAAGCTGGATTTTTCTGCCTTGAATTATTACGCAACAGGATGAACCTTCCAGCAACAAATGCAAGTACAACGAAGTGGATTGGAAGGCACATGTGAAGCGCAGCAATAAAGCAGACGTAGGCAAAAACTCAGCGGTGATTCGGACACATGTCACTGCCTGGTACGGTGCACTCAAATCAAACTACCACCTCACCCCGCTTTCTCCCTTCCCATTGAAGCAACTTCAAATTTTCTCTCAACCCAAAAAAAGTACAGTACGAAAAAGAAGAAGAAGAAAATGATCCATTTTCATCATGATAAGATTCATCAATAAACAAGATAACTATGCAACGATATGATGCATAAAAATTCATTCTCCTGGGCTGGCTTCATCGGTTACATAAAACTTCATCGGTGCCGATCAGATCCCTTGGTCGGTTCTTTGATATATCTAGGGTGGAGTCAAGGTTGGTTTGGTTCATCCGCAAATGACGATCAGGTACTATATATATCACAATTCGCATATGGTTTTGTTGATATATGAGTATACCCTGTTATGCGATTGAAACACCTGATCTCTTCGTTTGTAGATCGATCTCCTTGAGCAAGGAAAGATTTAAAACAATGGTGGATGTTGCAGTATCTTCTCGAAGAAGGGGCGGGTTTGCTTCCGGTGCCGGTTTATCTGCTAGATGTGTTGTGCCTTTCCTGCGAACAAGGTGACATATTCGACACATACAACACAGATCTATGCACAGGCTAATGTTTTTCATCTATCTGGCCTTACATGCAATTCTATATGAGTTGTTTTTTGAGGATTTTACCAAACTACCCTCATAAGTTAGGTTGGATGTAGGCTTGACCTTAATCTGGAGAAGATGTTAATTTTGGATTTGGTTATTCCTCAACTTGGTATCTGAGGCTCATGAGACGTAGTTTCTGCGTATTGATCACATAGAGGGAAACAGATACGTCCACATAAGTCATAACATCATCCAAGAGATGACGGCACTGAAAATCAAAACAATTGGGCAAGCTCAACAGTATGATAGTCGACAATTGTACATAAACATGGTGATTTACAAGTGGGGTAGAAGCGTAGATCAATCCCGCAGTACATCGAATTTATTGTGCTCGGGGCCAGGTTGCTCCGAACACAGACTAAATGATAGTAAATAGCTTGCTATCTGTGGAAGAGCTAAAGTCAAGGAGCCACAAGGGCAAATTATTAGCGAAGCAGAGGGAGCGTCTCCACCTGTGTGGAGGGAATTGTATGCCTGTTCACAAGGTTATCAAACGAGATGGTCATCTTGTTTGGGTTATCATCGTTGTGCTGTAACTCGGCGATCTGTGAAATCAAAACAGAGGTGAGCGATGTAAAATCTCAGCAGAGTTAAGTGAAGTTTGAAGGAGACTAATCTACCTTTATCTGCCATAGTTCATTTTCCTCTTTGAACAACTTTTCCTGTTAGTCAGGAAAGCAGAGCAATGACATAATGCACTCAGAAAGTCTACAACAATGCTATATGTTGTCATAACATTTTCTCTAAAACATTACACGCAGAAAAGAAGCTGGAACTGAAGACGTGTAAGGATACAATGTAGTCATTGTTGGGATGTTTACAAAACACTAGTACAACAACTATGTACACGTGCGCGTGTGTCTAGGCCCACTAGCCCAGTCACGATTCATCCAACTAAAGAAATAAAGGATGACCCTATTTATAACCACACTCATTCTCTATAAGAATTTCAATGTGGTTTTGGTTTCCAAACAATCATATGGCTCCTTTTGTTTCAACAAGTATAATTAAGTTTCTCCACAAACTTTATCATTCTCATGCACCTCTAACAACATTTAGGGAGCAATTCCAACAGACATATTGCGGTGTAGTTGATGCAGATGCTTTTGCAGATTGTCTTTTGGTTTGTTGACCGGAGAACGATCACGGTATAAAGTTTTACCAAGTAACATGGCTGATTTCAGGAATCTGAAATTTGTTCTTCTAGGTCATGTCACGTGTGGTTCATTGCTTTTTAGATGGCGATTGCCACTGAAGACAGACTTTGAACAACTGTTTAAATTTCAAGTCTGAAGCAGCTATGCTAGCTTAAGCTGGGAGAAAGAGGTGGACAGGCTCTTAATGTCTTAAAGTGCTTCAACGAGGGCTTCTTCTGTCTTTAAGTGCTTAAAAGGGTACAGAAACTACAGGACTGTCATAGATGGACACTGAGAATCGAGATCCATGACTTGGAAGTAGGCACATAGGAGAAATTCAGGATTTATCAGTGGTTTGATCGAAGCAGAATAGAAAGGTTAAGGCTACCGAGGCAAATGGGTGCGACATTCACGGGAAGGAGCCAAAATGTCATGGCCAGACAGTTTATGAGAGAGAAAAAATGTTCTAAAACTGTTGGTAGAAGATCCACTAATATATCTTAAAAGTTTTAATATTAAGTTCAATGTAGAATACAAATTAAGCACAAAAGATGCGAGCAAATTATTCGAATAGAGATAAGGTTCAATGTAGAGTACAAATTAAGCATCGAAAATGCGGACAAACTATTCGCATAGAGGCATCTAAATATTGTTAAGGGAAAAATACCTGTTGTTGAAGATCCATCATTGAATTTATCAATAGCCGAGTCTGCAAATAATAAAAATAGAGAAATTAGGGCATAACTCACTACTAATCGTCAAAGCGTAGACCCACTTAAAAATGAAAAAAAGTCAGGAATTTAGTCGTAAAATTCTGAAAGGAATAGCTAGAGGTAGTTGGTTGGGAACCCAGATGCAAGACAAGAAATAAGCTACTATAGTAAACTCAAACATGACAGTTCCACTAACAAAGCTGAATATTATGAAGTCGTGGATATGGAAACAACCTTTGTAGCTCTAGTGTGAAGGAGAGCAGCATTCAGTTGTTCCTCCAGTTGCATCCAGTTTTCTACACTTATTTCGTCAGCATTTGGACTATCCAGGCACCTGATATTGAAATTGCATGAGCTATTTCATTGCACCTCACAACATAGGGAATATAGTGATAAGTCTTGCCTTTGTACTGTCTGCACTAGCTTCGCACTTTTCTGTATGGTAGAATAAGCACATTGAAGGTTCTGTGTCAGGAGCAAAAGCAAGTGGGGGAGTAATCAGGCTCTGCAGCTACAGTATAAAACATAGAGCAGCAAAGATCTAGCTGAAAAAGCTGAATCGTGGCAAAATTTGTGCATGCAGAGAGATCTGATATTCAGCACTCTTACTGCTATACTAGTATGCTTCGTCCTTGCTCTTTTTCTTCTATAAAACATAATGTTTGTTAATCACTTCAACACGACACAGTAATCATAACACAGAGACATTAAACTACATGCTCTGAGAGACAAACAATGCTAGGTGAACTGTAACAGTGAGTAAATGAACAATCAACAGCAGGGAATCAAATCAAAGGCCATTCAACTGGCAATAAAAAAACCACCGTTATCACAGAAACTCTTATATTAATAGATTTATCAGGATTTAGGGGAAGACATTCTTCAAACGCACTAAAATGCAGAAGACATCTACAAGGATATAGACAAAAATTCCTTACGTCTTTTTTCAGACCATCAGTTGAAGCATCCCCTTCAGTGTATAGTCGGTAACGTTGCAGCAACTCGAAGATACTGAGCATGGAACAAAACAAACATCAACAAGCATCTATTTTAAAGGAATCACGTCTGACACTTGTCAGAAGACAAGGAAGCGAGGGATAATCCCAAGTAGCACAACTGTAAATTCTGCTAGTAGTTATTGTACGAAATGAATGTTCAAAATTCAGATAGCTTGTCAACAATTTTTTAAAAAAATGTTGGGGATCTTTGCGATAACATGATATAAAAGACAGGAGTTTTGCGGGGAGTTGAAATATCATGTCGGTTAAGACAACTCAAACTACTATTGGAGTACAAGTCGGATCTAGTTTCAAACAACATCATATTCACATCATTATAACAAAAAAAAAAAAAAAAAACATCATGAGATCTCGATGGATTGGAACCCATCTCATCCTGAAAAGAAAAAAAAAAAAAAAACTGAAATCGATGCTGAGGACACAAATAGTTTTAGTAGGACACAAGAAAGCAAAATGATGAAGCGAAATCCATTCTTAGATTATCAAACCAAGAACCCTAGCATGCAACCAGAACAATGGCAAACGTATCAAGTCGAAAATATAAGATTCTGAACATTCCAGAGTTAGCGAACAAAACAGTGAAATACTTAAATAAATAAATAAATAAAGAGAATACTGAGGTTGAAGAAATTTCTTCAGAGTCACGATTGAGGACCTTTTTGATTTCAGCAAACCATTATATTATAACTGGTGTGCATATGTTGAGTGTTATGACAAAACAAGAACAATTGAACAGGGCGATTAAATAGATACAAGAACGACATTGTCCTTTATTCCATGCCACCATTCTTCTACTCCATTCGTCCCACAAACAAAACAACATTCCAAAAAAATCACTATTCAACACGTATTTTGTTAAACTTCGTTCGTATAGCTAATAATTTACAATTATCTCGCAACCACCATCGTATAAAAGTATATAATTTATATTATGACTAATGCTTCACGACCAATTTGCATAAAATAATATTTAATCGTCCCATGATGTCGATCAAAGTTTGTCTCGATAAACCACGCGGTCAAAATGTTGCATTCTTTGTGAGACGAAGGGAGTACTATTTTTTTTTTAAATTTCTTATGTTGCATGTTATTCTTCCTTTCTGACATTGGTTCAAAATGGATTATTCCCTTCTACATACACACAATGGAATTAACATTTTGAGCTTCATATTTCATCTGTTGTAAATCATCCAATACTCTGTTCTGTATGTCTTAGAAAACCTTTGTTTACACTTGAGATGGATTTCAGCCTTTTTTTTTTTTTTTTTTTTTTTTTTTTTTTTTTTTTTTTGTGCTATTCCATTTCAATTGCGCACCTCAGATTATATTAGTAATGTCATTATTAATGCACTCATTTGAATGATTTTTATAAGGAAGAGTTTTCTCTTTTTTTCCTTTTTTGACAAAAGGAAGAGGTTTCCGTCTCCACATAAGCATGCTGTCATGGTTGTTTCATTTCTTCTTGATAAAATCATTCTATATAATTTATCTTAACTCGATGAAGCAGGCTCTTATTCTCCGAAGATACCCAAAAAGCATCTGACTTCATAATCATCCCTTTTGTATCGTGCAATAGAACAATAGTACGTATGATCTTTGAATAACTAGCACGGTAGATACCTCATCTGTATGTGTCTACTTTGTCCACCTATATTTATAATTAAGACATACTCTCTATTTGTAAAGTAGTTAGACACAAGATGTTACTCCCTCTATCCTGCAAAAAGTATAATGCTTGTCTAATTTGGACGTCCCATAAAAATCACAACATTTTCACATTTGAAATTTTTTTTCTATAAAACTAACAAAACATCCATATTTTTTAGTTTATATTACATCACATCATTTCAGTGTTTTTTCTCCTCCTTTTTATTTTCTCAGTCCTCTTCTCACAAAACTAAGGTAACTTGCAACATAGTCAACATAAAGGGAAAATTCCCCAAAACAACAAAAAAACAAAAAAAATTCTCAACCGATACAATGCGAGAAATTAATTCCCATCCGGTATATGTTCGGCTTACCCAAATCAATACCGTCGAAACCCACAGCAAAATACAGACATTCCCATTCTAAATCAAAATCCAAAATCATTCTCATTCCAAATCTAAATCCCAAACCAACTCAAATCGACTATCAAATCCAAATCGAATCTCAAATCTATTGAATCAGCAAAAAATGATCCAAATCTAAACCCAACGTACTGTTTGATGTTCACAAGAACAATTTCGTTGGCGCGATTCCTGCATCTTTGATTCAGTGTTTAGCTCTTGGAGTTTTGGACTTGAGCAACAATTTTCTAGTGGGTTCGATCCCTAGTCAGATCAAACTAAACACACCCGTAAACTAAATCCTTGATACACTTAGAGTATATGAACAGCAAACCCATAAGAATGACACCCATAAGATGTTCGATAAAATATCACAAACAAACAGAGGGTCGTTTCAAACGGAAACAAGTCTCCAGGTCATGGAACAACTTAACAGAAATCTGGGAGAAAAAAAAAATGCTTTGATTTGTTTACATGATCAAAATACTCAGACGCATTGCTTACATAACACAGGCGCACTGTTTTTAAATAGTGCGCCTGTGTTATGTAAGCAGTATGCCTGCATTAATCGAAACAAAAAACCACAAAAAATCATAAAAACAAAAAATTATAACATAATATCCATAAAATTGAAAACATTATTACATATTACGCAACATATTTTTTTTTATAAAAAAAACGTACTAACGCTCTGTTTCATTGAACTGACACATTGTTTTCAAACAGTGCGCCTAATGGAATGAAACAGTACGTCTGTTATTTAAAAAAAAAAAAAAGCAAATCACAAAAATCAATCAAACATATTTGCCTGTTTTTTATTCATTTAATACCACTCTATCCAAGTAAACATTGATGCATCTTGTGTTCTGATGGCATTTTGATTCATTTGAACATTTAGCTTTGTTTTTTAATTTTTAGGAACTCAAAATTCACATTATTTTGGCTTAGATTATCTGTTCACTGCTTTGTGGCACATGTTTATTTGAAATATGGGCTTTGTGAACTAGTTAAATATAAGGGAGAGTAATTACTTTACTCAATGCGTATCTTGAGCATAGTGACTTTATGCTGTCGCCTCATTCAAGGACTTAAAACTCTGTTTATGATTTCAGGGTATAGCTAAGCTCCTTGACATGAACAACATAATACATCTAGGATATGATCACATTTCCATAACCGAGCAAATGCTGGCAACAAGGTGGCCGTTCTATGTCTTCTTAAGCGGTGCAATGTTATGTTTCTTCTCGAGCAGCGTCTGCCATCTCTTCTGCTGCCAATCCTACCACCTCAGCATGCAGCTTCTTCGTGTAGACTACTTCGGCATCACCATCATGATCATCACGTTCTTCTTTCCTCCCATCTACATTTTCCAATGCAACCCTGTATGCCAACTCGTCTATGTCTTCATGATCTCTCTCTTGGGCTCTTCACCGCCATCACCTTGTTCTCCCCTATCCTTTCGTCTTGATGGGAATCTTTGGCGTGGTTCCGACTATACATGCTGCTGTCTTGGGCTGGGACAATCCCAGGAGGAATGTGACCATAGCTTGTGAGTTGCTGATGGCATTCTTTTACCTCGTTGGTGCTGCATTTTATGTAAGTCGGATCCCAACACGCTTCAATTTGTTTACATGATCAAAAAACTCAGACGCACTGTTTACATAATACAGACGCACTATTTCATTCAAACAGTGCGTCTGTGTTATGTAAACAGTGCACCTACATTAACCGAAACGAAAAACAACAAAAGATCAATAAAAACAAAAAATTATAACATGATATCCATAAAATTAAAAGTATTATTACATATTATGCAACATAACTTTTTTAAAAAAAAACACAAACAGTGAGTTCATTGAACTGACGCATTCAAACAGTGCGTCTGAAGGAATGAAATAGTGCGTCGTGTGTGTTTTTTTATGAAAAAAACAAGTAAATCACAAAAATCAATCAAACCCAATCTTAAAACTAAATTACTATAACCCAAACAAGTAGATTAGAGTGTCAAAAACGTGCTGGAATTATCTTATTGAACTTGTCAATTTCTGTAAGTATGATGTTTTATTTACATTAATATTGTCATGTGTAATTGTGATCAGTGTTTGTAAAACTTACATGATGAAGCTATAAGTTGTTGTTCAAACTAAGTTTGTCATGCTTCTGCATTTTATATCCTGGTAGTTTCTTCTGTGTGGCTGCTTGCAGAGCAATAACTTTGTCTAAAGTCTAAAACCTATTTGTCTTATTTGCTATTCTCAACCTTCTTCTGAAAGTTGAAATCTATCTATTGCCATACAATTTGCAAGTAGATAATATGAGTTTTTAATCCACCTTTTGTAGTGCCGTAATCATCCTTACGTTCTGGATCCTTCATTGCAACCTTCATTTGCTAAAAATTATGCTGGTAATTTCTGTGATATCAGGTGTAAAGCAAGTGGTAAGCTGCAGCTTTTAGATGCGATTTTTTCAGAGTCGAAAGGTCGAGGGTTGAGATTTCTCATTCTGTATCAGATATTTGTTCTACTAACTCAATGTTCATTGATAACATCATATTCATATCTTGAAAACATTATTACATAATACCCAACATAATTTTTTTAAAAAAAAATCACACTGACGCACTATTTCATTGAACTGGCGCTCTGTTTTCGCCTGAAAGAATGAAACGGTGCGCCTGTTATTTTTTTTTTAAAAAAAAGCAAATCACAAAATCACTCAAATCCAACCCTAAAACTAAATTACTCTAACCCGAACAAGTAGATTAGAGTCTTCAATAATTGAAAACGATCAAGGAACAATGATTTTGTAATTAGGGTTTTCAAAACGATCGAAACCGAATTTTAGATGAAATTGAAAGATTTGAGATGGTTTTGTGGATAGAAATCGATTGATTTGTGTATTTAAGATCAAATGAGAATGATTAGAAACAAGTTTGATGAGTTATGATTGAGATTTGATGAATCGAACAATTTGGTTGTGCGGATGACTGTTTGTTTTGGGGAAAATATAAATTGTGTCAAAGAAGAATTATTTCTCCGTATTGTATGTTTTGGGTAATATTTTTGAAAATGTTATATCCTTGAGGAATTTTCTGATCATTAAAATATGGTCCAAAACCTACCTAGGTTGGGAATTTTTATTCCGTCCCTAGCCGGTCCAAAATCTGGATAAAATGGTGAGAGTTGTGTGTTAGGTACCCGACAGACAACACGTAAAAAGTCTCGTGGGTTCCAATTTGTTGTTTGTTGTAAAATATGGTCCAAGTCAATGTGTTGCACTTTTCACGGGACGAAGGGTGTATAATATTGTAACACAAAAATAAGGTAAACTAGAGAATAAAATATTTGTACGGGAAATGAAATATGTTGCAGATAACAGTTAGCCGGCTTCTACGAAATTAAAACGATATCTTATTGTGACTCAAACGATAATTGCACCTTTTTGCAAAAAAGGAAAAAAAATCTTTACGAATGCATGAATTGCAAAAAACTAAAAATAAAAATAAAAATCTACATATGCCTTACACAATTGAACAACATGCAAAGGGATGTAAAAAATGTGTCTATTTTGACTTTGAGATTTTATGTTCTTCATTGGAGGAATTTGGTGGCTACGATTTTTAGGCTTATGTTAAATTGTAATTATCAATTTTTGTTGATTTTGGATTTTTTTTTCTATTACAGCTTCACTTTTGGATTTTCATGTTGATGTGATTTCAACTAGTCTGGAATTCAACAGACTTAACCAATTCGTCCGTTTTCATGTGTGAAGTGTGAAGGGAAAAGGAAATACACATCACTTTGGTCATTTGATTCACAAAATGCTGTCGTTTCAATTTCGCAACAACCAGCCCGCTGTCGTTTGCAACATAGGTCTTCTCCCAATATTTGTAAATTAGTAAGAGAGAACTTGATATCATTATAACGGCGTTTAACTCTTACTAAATAGGAGAGCCAAAAGCAATATAAGGAAAATACAATGTATGGACCAAAATAAAGAAAAACTAAATAATATCCAACACTCTTCCTCAACCGGGTAGTAGATATCCATCATCCTCAACTTGTTGGACGATGTTCTCGTCCTGCTCCCCCCCTCAACCCTTTTGTTAAGATATCGACCGATCGATTCTCTGAGCGAGTGTGTTGGAGTAGAATCTCCTTTGCTTGCACTTTTCATGCACGAAAGGACAATCAGCTTCTATACACTTAGTTCTTTCATGAAAAACCGGATTGGAAGCACTTTATGTCGCAAATCGATTATCAAAAAACAATTAAGGACTCGAGTCTCTAAGCCAACTCTCATAAAGCAACGCCTCAAGCCAAATCAACTCACTGTCACCTGAACCATTCCTCTATATTCAGCTTTAACGTTTGATCTTGAAACAACTTCATGCTTTTTACTCTTCCAAAAGACAAGATTACCCCCAAGAAACACACCATATCCGGTAGATGATCTGCGATATATCGGGCATCCAGCCCATTCCGTATCAGGGATTCCTGTGATTTGCACGCAACATTGGATAAAATGCAGACACATCTGCAGCAGCTAATGGAGGACGAAAACTAAAAAGATTTTGGTGTTGATGTCGAAACTCTTCGTAGGGAAGTAGAAGAGATTTTCCATCAGAAGTTGAGTAAGGAAAGATCCACTCCAATAAAGTACTTGTTTTTCAATCGGGTTGACCTTCAATGGCACGAATGCCTTTCCAACATGTGCCTTTGGACACAACGACAGAGGATACAGGTTCCTACATAAGGGTGAGCATGGTATGACACAGTCCAATATCCGACCGTTCCCGTCCCCTCCTTACTTTTTCGGTTCCTTAGAAAATTGTCTTATCTTGTCCCCCATTTTTTCGATTTCGGTTCAGAAAACTCGATTTTTTGGGTTCCTTCGGTACATATTCAAGTAATAAAATTATTAAAAGATGGACAGATGTTCAATACCCAAATTAACATCAAGAAAGGAAAAATAGCATAAAACCGCGTTGAACTAAAACAGAAAGGGAAAATAGTATAAAGCTTCTCTGAACTGTTCGATATTAACACATGATCCCTCTAAACTTTAAAAATATATGGATGATCCCCTTATCAACTTCTTTAAATGGACTTTTGTGTCAAAATAATTCAATCTTTTTTTAAAACTAATGAAGAATATACATATAATTCTATTATGAACTTCTTTTGATACAGTTTCGTGCAGAAATAATACAATTTCTTTTAACGATAGAGGGTTTAAGGGTATATTTTAAACTTGATGGAGGTCATATGTCACGGCTCAATAGTTCAAGGGGGTTAAACGTCATTTTCTCAGAAAGAAAATAATAGGTTAGCACTAGTAAAAAAGAACAAGGTTATAGCTTATGTTACATTACTAACCACAAATGTAACCATAAAAATAACGAAACATGAATAATTTATAGACAAAAGAAAAAAATAAGGTGTATCAAAAGACTTTAAAAAACAAGAACAAATAGTAGTCCAAAATGAGAACCACAAATTTTATGATTCTTGATGTGTGTTGTTTTTTTTTCTTTGTGATCTGTTGCCGTTGAGATCACTTGTGTGGATCTCCCTATTGATATTTGCACCTTAATTAGTATTGAAAATGAGTTAAACAGTGTTTTTCAAGATCACATCCTTTTCAACATCTTACTCCTAATCATCAAGGACCTTATCTTGGTTGCATCCAGTCAACTAACAAAGCTGGATATTATGAAGGCGGGGATATGGAAACAACCTTTGTAGCTCTAGTGTGAAGGAGAGCAGCATTCAGTTGTTCCTCTAGTTGCATCCAGTTTTCTACACTTATTTCGTCAGCATTTGGACTATTCAGGTACCTGATATTGAAATTGCATAAGCTATTTCATTGCACCTCACAACATAGGGAGTATAGTGATAAGTCTTGCCTTTGCACTGTCTGCACTAGCTCCGCACTTTTCTGTATGGTAGAATAAGCACATTGAAGGTTCTGTGTCAGGAGCAAAAGCAAGTGGGGGGAGTCATCAGGGTCTTCAGCTACAGTATAAAACATAGAGCAGCAAAGATCTAGCTGAAAAAGCTGAATCACGGCAAAATTCGTGCATGCAGAGAGATCTGATATTCAGCATACTTGCTGCTAATATACTACTAGTATGCTCCGCTCTTGCTCTTTCTTCTATAAAATGTAATGTCTGCTAATCACTTCAACACGACACAGTAATCACAACACAGAGGTCACATTAATTTACATGATCCATACAGGAGGTGATAGTAAGTGTTACGAACATAGCTGTTTATTGCAACACAAACAGTAATAAGTGCGTAAAATAAATGACATAATGATTTTATGTGGAAATCCTTGCGAGAAAAAACCACAGACGATCGCTAACGACGAAAATCCACTAGTCAAACGAGAAGATACAAGAGAACTCCACAAACGAGCGATAAAGAAACTTAAAGCTTTTTCTATAACAAATCCCTCTTAGCACTCAATAAAATGTGTTTAACAAAACAGGACAATCAGCTCTCTAATGCTCTGTGTTGCTGTGCTTCTGATGCTTCTCAACCTTGTTAAACTTTTCAATGTCTTCAAATGCCATATAAAGGCACAAGAGACACTTTCAGCACACTGAACACATACTGAGCACACACAAAGAGGACCACACATGGAACACGGAAAAACTTGAGGCACATGTGAACAGTAAGCAACACATTATACTGGGAGACAGACTATGCTAGGCAAACAGTATGTGTGAGCAAATGAGCAAACAAGAGTAGGGAATCAAATCAAAGTCCATTCGACTGGCAATAGTGTTAAAATAAAAAAAAAACCAGAGTTATCAGAGAAGGCAGCATATCAAGAGATCTATCAGAATTTAGAGGAAAAGGTTCTTCAAAGCGCTGCAATCCCTAGTGATGTGCAGATAATGTTTACAAGGATATAGACCTTATAACTCCAGGACCGAAGTTCCTTACATCTTTTTTTAGATCATCTTTTGAAGCGTCCCCTTCAGTGTATAGTTGGTAACGTTGCAGCAACTCGGAGATACTGAGCATGGAACAAAACAAACATCAACAAGCATCTATTTTTAAGGAATCACATGCGACACTTGACTCAAGATAAGGAAGCGATGGATAATCCCAAGTAGCACATGACTGTAAATTCTGCTTGTAGTTACTGTACTAAATTAATGCTTAAGCTTCTGATAACTTCTGGGCGACAACATGTTTTCAAACAGTTGGGAGCTGGGCGACAACATGATATAAATTACTAGTTTTTTTTTTCTTTTCCCATGCAGGGTACTAAACTGTCATGTCGCTTAAGAGAATTTAAACTACTATTGGAATCCGAGCCAAGGCCAGATCTAGTTTACAACATCATATTCACATCATTATACCGAAAAATAAAAAATAAAAAAGCAGCTTGAGATCTTGATGGAAACCATCTCATCCTGAAAAAACTGAAGTCGATGCTGAGGACACAAATAGTTAAAGTATGCAACACACATATTCTAACAGTTCTTAAGTGAGGGCAAGGATGATACATCATACAAGGTCCTTGATGAAATGGCCGAAAAGGGATCAACTAGGCCAGAGAAACGGAGGCCACCTAAGTTCGCTCCATATCAGAGTTCTTCTACTTCAAAAATTTGGGTTAAGTTAAACAGCACAATATTGATTGTAATCTCAAGGGGAGACCTTCACAGCACTGTTTTTTTTTTTTTTTTTGGAGGAATACCACTTTTTCTATGGGGTTACTTTAGTGCTATGTTTGGATTAGCGAAATGGAGACAGGAATGGAATAACTCATTCCGACGGAAGGGAGAAAATGCTATTTGGTTGTCCCATTCTGACGGAATGAAACATTCCATCCAGAATCACATTCTATCCCAAAACCCACATTTGATTATTGTCTTGATGGAGGGGAATGCTTCATTCCGTCCGGAATGAAATGGAAAAAAATTATTATTATTTTATTATATTGAATTTGATTTAAATGTCAAAGAAAACTAATTAATTAATCATATATTAAATTAATTAAAGTATAATCATCATGAAAATGATATTTTTTGAAAGTATAATTCTTCAATTAATTAAGCAGAAGAGTTAAATTAACATAAATGTTAAGCTACGGGCGTGATAGTAATTTTTTTTTGAATTGTGCGTTTATAAAAATATTTTGATTAAACTATTAAAAGTTTTTATTCGATTCCATCCTTCATTCCATTCCTTCCTCCGTTCCCTTCCTTCCTTAAATCATTCCACCAATCCAAACACTACCTAGGTCTCTTGAAATCATAATACATAATGAAGAAACTGTTGGTTGAAGTGAAAGAAGTATAGGTATTTAAACCGATCTAAATTACAAGTTATAAGTGTAAGTTTTGTAAGATGGGTATTCATTCTGCAACATATGGAGAATGGTACCATGGTATTGGCATAACTGGAGTAATCTACCTGTTGCAATGGGATTAAAAATTCTTCTTTTCGATTTCACTTCGTTGCTTTGAAAGTAATTTGAGACTATACTATATATTAAGCAAATAAACGTGGTTTTGTCTTCGGCTGAGATCTTTTAAACTTGACCATCAAATTCTTTATCTGATAGTTGAGATTAAAGGTTAAAAATTTAGAAAACAAATACAAATCATATTCAAATTAAAGAAAAAGATTAATTCAATGAAATTTCTTGATCGTCTGAATTAAAGATTACAGAAAATTCCCCTAGGATACACTTTTCCAAAATATTATCCAAAACATACAACCCGAAAAAATAATTCTCATTTGATACAATTTGTATTTTTCCCAAAACAAACAGCCCCTCCGCGTAGTCAAAATTCTTCAATTCTCAACCAAAACTCATCAAATTTATTTCTAATCACTCTCATTTGATCTTACATACACAATCAATCGATTTTCATCCACAAAACATCTCAAATCTTTCAATTTCATCTAAAATTCGGTTTCGATCGTTTTGAAAACCCTAACTACAAAATCATTATTCCTTGATCATTTTTAGTGATTAAAGACTCTAATCTACTTCGTTTTCAATGATTGAAGACTCTAATCTACTTGTTTGGGTTAGAGTAATTTAGTTTTAGGAATGGATTTGATTGATTTTTTGTTTTTGCTATTTTTTTCAGGGTTCTGGATTCGTTGAATTTGAACTGACGTACTGTTTTGGTTTTGTAAACCGTGCATCAGTGTTTAGTTCTCGGTTTCTTTTTTAAAACTAAAAAGAAACTCATGTTGGGTACTATGTAATAATATTTTCAATTTTATAGATATCATGTTACAAATTTTTGTTTTAATTGATTTTTTGTAGTTTTTGGATTTGTTGTATTTGAACTGACGCACTATTTTGTTTTGTTCTGGCGTCCTATTTGAAATAATGCGTCAATCTAATGAAACAGTGCATCAGTGTTTGTTTTTCTTTGTAAAAAAAAAATCATGTTAGATACCATGTGATAATGCTTTCAATTTTATGGATATTAGGTTATAAATTTTTGTTTTTGTTGATTTTTTATGGTTTTTTGTATTGGTTTTTGGAATTGTTGGATTTGAACTGACGAACTGTTTTGTTTTGTTCTGACACACTGTTTGAAACAGTACATCAGGTCAATGAAACAAAACATCTGAATACTGCCAATGCTTCACAATCTCAAACAGTGCGCTAATACAACGAAACACAGAGTCTGAATAATTCTGCACTTTTTGGTTCTTATTTTTTTAAAAAAATGAAAAAACATGTTGTTTACTAAATAAGGATTTTTTTTTTCAATTTTATTGATATCATGTTATAAATTTGTGTTTATACATTCGTTTTATCTTGTGTTTTTTTGGAAAAGAAAAAAAACAAACCCACTACTTGAATAACACTAGCGTCCTGTTTGAATGAAACAGTGTGCCTATAGAAACAGTGCATCTGAATATTTTGATCATGTAAACAAAACGAAATATTTTTTTTAGTTTGTCAATGAACGTTTGAATCAATTCATTTGAATTTATGCATACAGTTATCTTCTTATCAAATTATTGCAATTTTCTTTACAGAGTTCATATGAAAAACTAATTGATCAATTTCACATTTTTTTATTGAATTTTGTTGTTGAAACAGTGTGTCGTTCATGATTGATGAGTGAAATTGAATTCAAGTGACGATTTTGATTGAAGGACAATTTGATGGAATATCTGACTAGGAGACTAATGAAGATTTATACATACAGTTATTATCTTATCAAATGATTGCGATTTTCTTTACAGGTTCATATGAAAAAACCCTAATTGATTAATTTCATTTTTTTTCATTGGATTTTGTTGTTGAAACAGTGTGTCGTTCAGGATTGATGAGTGAAATTGAATTCAAGTGATGATTTCGATTGAAGGACAATTTGATAGAATATCTGACTAGGAGACTAATGAAGATGCGTGCCAATCCAGCTTTTCATTTTGATCCTAAATGCAAGAGAATCAAGCTTGTGAAGTTGAGTTTTGTTGATGATTTGATGATATTAAGTAAAACTGGCCTGTCCTCGCTTAATCTTATCAAAAAGCAGCTCATTCACTTTACCAGAGTCTCAGGTCTAGAGTCAAATCTGCATAAGAGCAAAATGCATCTTGCTGGTGTGTGGGGCATGGAAATTGGTATTCTACCATTAAATATCTAGGGATGTCTTTATCAACTTGTAAGCTGAACATCCATCACAATAAACTCCTAAGTGATAGGATGCTTGCCAGAATAAGAAGTTGGACTGCCAGGAATTCATACAATCACTAAGTTTTTTTTTACCCCGTTTTATCTCGTGCATTCTATATCGACAGATAGATTAGTTATATACTAAGCAAATAGGTGTGGCTCTGAAATTATTTAATCTTAACCGTCCAATGGTTGGATGAAAGATAATTAAATTAAAAAATGAATACGAATAATTGTCAAATTAAAAAAAATTATTAATGATTGATCCAATAAAATTTCTAGTTAGGTTGATATATTTTAATTGAATGATCAAGATTTAGTATTTAAAAGTATAATGATTTCACACAAATATCAATAACTCTTTGACTAAGATTACATATCAATTTTAACAATTAACTAAAATAAAGAAAAAGATCGATGTGATCTTATGTCAGGAACTTGTGTGGTTGGCTATGAGGGAAAGCGGTTGATGTGGAATCATGATGCCAAGTCTAGGGGAAAACATCATCTTGTGGCTGGTACTAAGAGGTAGACTCAGAACCAGGAGATGGCTAAAAGAGAAAGGGATAATTCTAGAGGATGAATGTGTTCTGAGCGGATTGTATTCTGAGAATTTGGATCACTTGTTTTATTGGTTGTGATTTCTCTTATAAAGTTACAGAAGGGAATTGGAAGAGATGGGGTTAAAGAGGAGAAAGGAAGCTTGTTTTGAGTATTGGTGGACATGGATGATCAAAGTGGCTAGGGGTAAACCTGCAGTAGCAGGATGAAGAAGACATTCATTTGCTGCTGTCATTTGTGCTATTTAGACTAAGCATAATAGTCGTATTTTTCATAATGAGAAATGTAACCCTGAGCAAGTGGTGAAATCTGGTGAAATATGTTCTAAGTGTCATTCAGAGCTATTGGGCTCAAGTGTTCTTATTACCTAGCAATGTTATGACTGAGGTGGAAAGTATTTGCTGAGCGTACTATTGGTATGCAGTGGCACTAAATAGTCATAAAGCTCTTGCAACATGGGATAAGGTTACGGGAAGGGGGAGGGGCGGTTGAGCCTACGAAATTTGAAAGCCTGGAACCATTTCTTTTGTTTAAGCATATCTGGGCTATCGAAAAAGAGAAGTAGAGGTTATGGTCACTGTGGATACATGCATAGTATTTAAAAAGAGGTAGCATTTGGGATGTTGAATGAAAAATGGTACTTTCTGGATATGGAAGACGATGATTAAGATGGAGGAGGAAATCAAGGCATGTATGCCTTCCTTCCTAACATCATGAATAAGCCTTATCAGGTTACGGGAGGATACAATGCCATACTAATTCATCAACCTGGTGTGCCATGGTGTAAGATGATCTGGAACTCGAAGCTCATCCCTAGAATCTCTTTAATTGCCTAGCTTGCCGCTAGAAAAGCTTTACGAACTAAGAAGAGACTATGGGAATTGAACCTGATCGATGATGCCATATGTGTGCTATGTGCAGTTGCAGATGAAGACTACGATCATCTTTTCTATGCTTGCAGCTATGCTCAAGAGGTTGTAAAGCTAACTTTGTCAAGTTTAAAGCAACATAGTCCAGCTGGTGCAACTGGATTAGGAAGGTGTCGAAGGGTAAATCTGCCATCGCGTTAGCAAGAAAGTCATTCGCTGCGCTGACATTTATGAAATCAGGAGGGAGAGGAATGCAAGAATTTTCAAGATGGAGAGTAAGGGACCTTAAGCTCTGGCCAAGAAGATAACTCAGGTGTCGGACTGTTGAATTTTGTGGATTGTAGTTTCCTTGTGTAGGAGATCTGGTTATTGTGATTTTGAAATGTATTGAACGTTTAGAATGAGTTTCGTTTAATAAAAAATCGCTCATTTCAAACCAAAAAAAAAAAAAAGAAGAAGAAGAAAAAAGATTGCATTAATTTAAATATTATTATCTCCATGTCATATATAAGATTTTCAATTTTTTTACCGTTTTATGAAATCAAGATAACCCAATTCATGAGAAAGGCCAGTCAATATATAGACCGGTCAAGATTTTAATGATCTGTCAAGTAAACAACTAATTTGATTTCTTTAAAAATCTGCAATCAAATGACTTAACAATGTTAAAAAAAAACACACACACACACACAAAACGTGAAATGCTAGACATTGTAATGTTTAAATTGTGATTCAACCCATGGCCCAATTATTAAAAATATATCTTTCAGCATGCATATTACACAATGCAAATATATAATTCATTCTCAATCACTTATTTGAAATGTAGGGAGTATAATAGTTTAATTATTGTGTTAATTTTGTTCTAAAAAAAAAAAAGGAAGTACAAAGTGATACATACGTTTGTAGATAATATATGGGTATGAGAAAAGAATTTAATGAGGGACAAGAACAAGAAATTAAAAATTCGATTGAGATTGATTATTTAAAAAGGAAGGTGAATCTTTTGTTAAAAAAAAAAAAAAAAGGTGAATCTTTCTATGAAAACAAGAAAACTTTTTTTTTTTTATTTTAATGAAGGTAAAAACAAGAAAACTTATTTAGTGGGACACTTACTCTTTTGATCACCCGAGACCCTTGCTTGCAACA
>JAOVYX010014777.1:0-22579 GCA_035668315.1 Drosera spatulata
TCGATCTCCGCCTCCGCCGTCTCCGTTCTCGTACACTCGCTTCTGCGCAGGCATTGTTCTGACAGAGAGATGGAGCGCTGAATGGAGAGCGGCGGCGCGTGGTGACGGCGAAGGCGACGGCGGCGGCGGCGGCGGCGGTGGTGAGAGGTTGAGTGAAGCTTCTTCGCTTTTGGCTTTTGTGTGGTGTTTTTCTCTGTGTTCGGGGTCGAGGGGAGAGAAGAGGAGAATGGAATTGGCTGTGTTGAGGAAAAAGGCTCTCTCTCTACGGAGTCGAGTGAGTCGTGGTCCGACCTCTCCTCGACTCGAAATATATTTTCGGGGAATTTATTTAGGGGAATTTATTTAATGGATTTCAACGGGGATTAAAATAGAATTAGTGAAGGATTAGGTTTGATGCTCTATCTAAATTCAGCACTTAAGATTAATACTCTATATTTGTCATGGTTCAAGAACCATTTAGAGTAGATTCGTTTGTCGTCCGGTCAAACATTTTCATGATTATGAAAATACTATTTCATTTAATATTAATTACAAATATAAATTATATTGATTTAAAAAACACATATTATTATCCGTATTTAACAAAAAAAAAACAATTTAAATATCATTTCCAAGGTACAAAAGCTCACCTATTTGATCGACACTTTAGATAAATTTGTCTCCATGTTTTTGTTGATCAAGTACAAGCACCATTTGATACACGATCATTTTTTTTATAAGATTATAATCTTCAAAATTATGCATTTAGGCTGTATTGATGAGATTAGCAATTGTGTTAAGAGAAAAGGAAGGTTGTTGTTATTAAGATAAAAGTTATATGTTGATAGGACACATTCAACAGTAATTTTTTTTTTAAATTGTTTTTATTTTTAAAATTTTCTAATTATTTAATCTCCATAATCTATTTATCGCTAATAACACATAATGTTAACATCATATTCTCCAAGTCCTTGGGTTAATCTCATGTATGATACAAAATAAAACATTGGAATTGCTATCGAGTATAGACACTTTTACCCATCATCAATAGTTTCATTTTTCCTGTACCCCATGTCTCATACTTCTTACAACACTTATTATTTTGAACCGTTTCATAAATTTTATAACACTTACTTTATTTTCTTATTTGAAAATAATTTTAAATTAAAATAACCACAATATACCACTACACTCCACTACATCCTTCCTTCTTCCGTTTCATTGTTTCACATCAAACTCACCAACATCATCAAAAATCATAATATATTAATTAAATATATGAAATTCAACATACACATAAAAAATCGATCCGAATCTAACCGTTGTAAGATGGAGGGAGTATTTTTGAGAATTTTTGTAACGTCTCGATATCCACGTCATGTGACACGTGACGTTAAATCGTCACGAACCCGGTTCATGACGAGGCTAATGTAACGTCCCGGTCAAATCCTTATTACCGGATTGTCACCAAGAACCGCTCATCAGGCTGACAACTGGCCCCACAGATCAACATTAATCCTTTCAATGCGCTTTAACCTTACTCGCGCACACCCTGGAAAACTTTCCAAGAAGTCACCCATCCCAATATTACTCCACGTTAAGCACGCTTAACTATGAAATTCTAAAGTGATAGGCTACCGAAAAAGAAGGTGCACCTCGTTGGTATAAGTAGTACTATTAAACCATTTAAGCATTTTCTTGGAATATTACATACACCCCACTTAAAGAACGCAATGTCCTCGTTGCAACTTCAAGTACGACACACAGCCCCATAACCTTCTCCTGTTAGGCGGCTGACAAGGCTAATGTAACGTTCCGGTCAAATCCTTGCTACCGGATTGTTACCAAGAACTGCTCGTCAGGCTGACAACTGGCCCACAGACCAACACTAGTCTTTTCAGTGCGTTTTGACCCATCCCAGAGGTCACCCTAGAAAACTTCCCAAGAGGTCACCCATCCCAGAATTACTTCACGTTAAGCACGTTTAACTACGGAGTTCTAAAGTGATGGGCTATCGAAAAGGAAGGTGCACCTTGTTGGTATATGTAGTATTATCAAACCATTTAAGCATATCCTTGGGGTATTACATACACCCCCACTTAAAGAACGCAACGCCCTCGTTGCGACTTCAACACAGACCAACACTAGTCCTTCCAGTGTGCTTTGGCCTCACTCGCACACGCCTTAAGAAACTTTCCAGGAGGTCACCCATCCCAGCATTACTCCACGTTAAGCACGCTTGACTTCGGAGTTTTAAAATGATGGGCTATCAAAAAGGAAGATGCACCTTGTTGGTATAGATAGTATTATCAAACCATTTAAGCATTTCCTTGGGGTATTACAGCTAAATAAACCAAACAGGTGTAAAGGTATAGAGAGTCAAGAAAACTACCTGTAATGCTTCCATTCATGCTATTTACCTGTTACGAATTCAGTTTACAATCATAGGGGGGAAGTCATTAAGTTACACAGTTTATGACATGACTAGTGCATCACATACATTACATATCCAAAATAATCATAGTTTCGTTACAATATTCTCAAAATACATAGAGCAACTATAATCTTCACTGATCATCTGGTAACTCACCTGCAAACAGAATACATAACCCGTGAGTACGAAACTCCGTAACCTAGAGTATTGCCTCACATTTGCAGGGTACTCCCCCGACTATGACGAATCGATGAGTATCAGTAAAACATTTATACGTTTTAGGAAAATAAGTATGCCATATTACGTGTGATTATTTATATGATTTCACGTTTCTTATGTTCATTTTTGTTATCATGGGCCCGTGACTCGAGAGTTTTCAACAGACAGACTCTGAATATAAGACTCATCAATCGTCAGTCGGGCTATAAGAATCCGTCGATCCATTACGTACTTGCACCGGTTATATGCCGTCTTATACTGTAGTGGATAAAATGCGCTTTCAACGGGCTCTATTTGCCTCTCATTGGGATAGATTTAGGCCTCCCTGCAGAGAGTAGCCAGTGGCTCCGTCAGGTCAGGCGTTGAAGCTACTGCATGCATGCTAAGAGGATGGGGGCTGCCCAATGCTCTCTAGTTAGTTTCAGTTCACCCATGATGATGACTCAAGAAATTTGGTTAGAGTTCAGTCTCGATAACTTTCACTTGACGTTCGATAAAAAATTTTAAAAAGGGACATTACGTTCGACCTTCTTCGCAATAGTTTCAGCAGATGAGATCACAATAGTATGGGGTATAGCGACCAACACATTTTCAGAGGAGTACGACAGATGACTTAACAGTTCATGAACCATACACAGTGTTCAGCCTTTATATTTGATTAGGTGTTCATCGTTGGTTTGCATTTCATTTATTCGTATGTCCCGCAGTGTAAATCCCAAACTCGTTTCAATATTTCCTTAGGCATGCGTTACGATGATTTCATTAAGCGTTGTTCATACATTCTAAAATCACCTTGTATATGTATATTTGAGCATATCATTTATTTGTAACACGTATTAGTGTATGATTTGATTCATTATTATCTTAGTAGCTTATTTTGCACCTGTCACGACGCGGTTAGAGGTGTCGCATAGTCATATATGCATATTTAATATCCCATTTCTATACGCAAGGTTCATTTATCACATATACGCATTTAGGTTAATTCTTCACGACGAATGTGCGCTACGCTCACCAAGAATGGGGGTCCCGTTGGTCACCCTCCGGTTTTCTTGGCTCGTCTCGCTGGAACTTATGAGTTAATGGTGAAAACGGTGGCTGTGTTTGATGGTGATGAAGGCATAGGTTACGCTGGTTGTTGCTGTGGCGATGAGGCTGAGGTTGATGATGCGAGGTGGTGGCTGCGATGTTGGTGAGGTGGTGATTGGCGGCTGACTGTTTGGTGTGAAGGAGTAAAGATGGAAGAAGATGTGTGAGGTGGTGATGATTCTATTGATGCGCGTGTGTGAGGCTGTGGTGATGGTTCGATACCGGTGAGGGTCGTGATGGATGGTGAAGCGATGGCAGCGGGATCCTTAGCGGGTGGAAGATGGCCTGCTCGAGAAAGGCATGGATTTGCGGCGTCGAAGTCGTGTTTGCAGAGAAAATGAAGGGAGATTGGAGGGAAATGACGGTGAAGTGGTTTATTTAAATGCGCTCCTTCGTTTGATTTTTGTCAGTCTATTTTTATCCACGTTTCATCTTAATATTTCGTCAAAAGATATGTCCGTAAATAGGCAAAATTATTTCTGACTTAATGATGTTTGTTTTGCTGAAAATCTCGAATGCTTTCGGAACCGTAATTTATTAACCCAAATACATTTATTATATCGTTATAACGTTACGTCATAACGTTATACGTTTATTATGTTTAACACATACGTTTATTAAATACGTACGTTATATCGTTATAACATTATGTTTAAGGATAAGTATTTGTTATATTATTTATAGATTCGTAACGTTCCGTTATAACGTTATGCATTCGTTATTTTTATTCGTACGTTATCGATTATATAACGTTAATATATTTTATTCGTTCGTTAATATATATAACGTTTCGTTTAATATTATATTATACGCTCATTTATTAATATATCGCATATTTTTAATATCAAATTTTCGAAATATTACATCACTTCCAATTTTTAGAAAGTTTCGTCCTCGAAACTTCTTTTTTAGTACGATTTTAGACGTTAAATTTTCATGAAATTTTAAGGACATTATAATTTTGCCTCTCATATTCATTATTATCGTCTTTGGTCATCCCATATCGTCAATATCACACGTGATCGTGATTGACATTGCCCGCTGTGGCAACTCATTATCATTTTAGTTCGTTTAATCATTTATTCGTGAACATAACTCCGATGTTATTAAACTCCATCATAAAATTTGGAATATGTTATCACCTCTATAAAAAATAAAGAAATCGTAATCCTTATACTGATAGAGATATTTCATCTTGACTGACTATCAAATGAAGTCTACATTATGTGACACGACACGGCACGTAAACTCTTAATTAACTTTCACTTCCCATCACGTTAAAATCCATGCTTAAAAACGACATTATGCTGTGCGGCGAAACCTTAAACCGCAAACCTGAGACCAAAAAACCCGACCCGAACACACTGACCCAACGGGCTCTGCAACCCTCGACCCGAATCCGTTGAGTGTTGACTCGTTTCGCAACTCAGAGAACGAACTTCACCGCAATGACGCTGAAGAGAAGCGGCGATTCGAGCGGCGACAACAACAACGAGAGGAGAAGAAGATGAAAGAAGAAAGAGAAGAAGTAGGAGTTTCTGGATACAAGGATTACGTCGCCGGATTACTCGCCGGCGTTTCCACCGTCGTCGTCGGCCACCCTTTCGACACCGTCAAGGTATTCTGATTCGGATTCGAAGTCGGATTACTGAATTAGATATGTGAAATGGTGTGGATTTGTGCATTGTGGAGTTTGCTGGCGAAGAATGCAAATGATTTTCTGTTGCTTCGAGTTGTTAGAGTTGGATTGAATCGATTGATGTTTATGAATGTGCGTGTTCGGTGTGGATGAGTTGATGTTAGGGTTAAGGTATTGCATTTGATGCTCGGGGGCGGAAAAATAATGAGGGGGGCGGTCAAAAGGAAAAAACGTACTGCCAAAATTATACGATATTTCCGTAGAAAACTATGTTTATTAATGATAATAAAAGATAAAAAAATAATTTTAATTAATTTTAAACAAGTATAAAAATTCCTTTTATTACATTGTGTTTTTTTTTTAGTTGGTATGTTACTTTATACTCTTATCCCACATAGACGCTGTATGTCATTGATGAAAGGAAAATCGCTCTATTCAATAAATAAGGCGAGACTCAATTTCATTATGCATATCCGTACACAAATGAAGCGGTGAACAACAAGAAACTGAAAAGAGCTAAATTGTGCAGATGAAAAAGATAAACATGAGAAAATGGACAAAATGGACCTCTTGCAGAAGAGAGAAAAAAATAATGGGAATGGGCCTAAAAACGATGCAGGCGGGACTCGAGACCTAGGCAGAATTCAAGACGTTGTGTCCCCCACCACTTGTGCTGACCTTCTCATCATCAACATAAGTAGATTTTAAATTAAATATACATCTTATTTTATCTAACTACACTATACATATATGCTCGTCGGAACCATGGCAGGGGCCGATGCCCCCCCCTGGCCCCTCCGGTTCTGCCCCTGTTGATAATGAAAATGAGGAGGAAGGGGGCATAGTTTTGGAAATTGATGTTGATGATGATGTTTATGTGAGAGGTGTAGAGCATTGTCGCTTGCGGCTTTTTGGTCGAAACTGTAGAATTAGGGTATGTTGATAAGTAATGGTTCTGAATGGTGTTGTAACTACGGAAGGCCTAATGTAATGATGCATGTAATTCATTTTTTGATTAGTTTGTCAGAGATGAGTTAAGAGGAGTTGTCTGTGAGCTCATTCCATGTTGAGTATGAATGTCCAAAACTTTGACAATTGCAGAGCTCATTGTTATGCATGCCATTTTTTTTTTCTTTTGGCCATCAGCTTGTTTGAAATTTACTTTGTTGCATCCTAGTTTAGTGGCACTGATGAGTTTTTAGTTTAAGCCACTTTCTGCTCATGGTTCTAGAATTTGTTAGTTTCCCAAGTTCTTTCCTCTCTTGATTTTACATGGTGATATGCTTCTGTTTATGAAGTCCATATTACATAAGTTTAAATCTTAGACCACCATCTTTGGCCCATTGCAATAGAGAGAGACGCTACTGCTATATAACTGGCTCTTGTATTACTCCTTTTGACTGAATTTTTCCCCTTTGAACCCTGTTAGGTGAAACTGCAAAAACACAACACAGAAGCACATGGTATAAAGTACAAGAATGGATTACATTGTGCTGCAAGAATACTGTCAAATGAAGGGGTATGCTTGATTTGCATGATTACTTGAGTACCTAATATTGTGTATGCTTTTTACTTGGCCTATGCCTTTTCTCATAGGTTTTTGTGCCGTGATGTTGATTTTTCTTTGATATATGGATACCTGTTATGAATTATGAGGTATCCTTGTCTCGTGCATGATATCAAATGCATAAGATGATGACCTTGGAAAATGTAAAGTGATATTATGGGTGGAAGATTGTTTACTGGTTGATCCTCTTTAATTAGGGACTTGGGGCAATTCACCCTTGTGTAAAAGATCTGTGCCTTACAGTCTCCTCCTTTCATCACCATTCTTGTTAACATCATAATGGCTGATCCTTTTCAGGACGCTGAATTTCAGTATTGCTTACTATGATTCTCAAAAAATATATCTAGATCTAGCTTTTGTTTGGAATGATCAGATAGATTCTTGGTCATCCCAGTTTAATTGAGTGTCATATTAAAAAAGGGGCAGTATTCTTTCTTGACAGGTCAGAGGGCTTTATCGAGGTGCAACATCTTCATTTATTGGAGTTTCCTTCGAGAGTTCACTTCTTTTTGGCATGTATTCCCAAACAAAGCAATCCCTACAGGTAATTATTTATTGCTCTTCCTGCACAATGCGGAAAAGCTGATCCAGATTGTTGTTTTTGGAGGACTCAGATCTCCAGGTTATTCCGAGAGAATGAACCATATTAGGAGCTAGTCACGCAAGTAAAGATGTTAGCTGACCCGTTAATGCTTTCGAAATGGTCGTGCAAGCTGTTTCTTCTTCTTCTTGTTGTTTTTAGTTGTGTGTGTAATCTTGGGCAATCAGGCAGTTCTCTGAGTTCCAAATCAAACCGTGCCTTCCCTGAACTGTTGATTACTCGGCTAACATTTTCACGTTGTACCAGAGGAGGCTACAACGAAGTGACCCAGACCCCCTTGTCATCATTCCCTCAGCTGCAGCTGGTGGCGCTATGATTAGCTTCGTATTGTGTCCTTCAGAGCTTGTAAAGGTGAGTAATCATGCAAGTCATTAGTCCTTGTTCATTGCTTTCCAGTGTGTCAACTCGTCACTCCGAGCTTCTGCAGTGTAGGATGCAAGTTCAAGGTACCGACTCCTTAATCCCAAAGTCCAGCAGATACAGTGGCCCTCTTGATTGTGCTGTCAGAACAATCAAAACAGAAGGGGTGAGGCGAATCTTATTACCTTTCTGGATACTTGCATATGTTTGAACTTTTACGTTTACTGAAAGACTTCCTTGGTCAACTATCTAACTGATTGGCATCTTTCCATAGGTCAGTGGAATTTTTCGAGGAGGTGTGGCAACCTTATTCAGAGAGTCATTGGGGAATGCAATGTTTTTTAGCGTGTACGAGAATGTCAGGCATCTTATGCATTCTAAGCTCAAATCTGCATCCCATGAGCACAAGGGCATGACTGATATCGGGATTGGAATCCTCAGTGGTGGTCTTGGTGGTGTAGCTGTATGTTAGTTCACTTTGTCTATTATTTGGAAGATATTTGCGGAGGGGAAAGAAAACTAGAAGAGGATGCCTTCCCTCACGTAATGGCGTCTCTCTCCCCTGTTTTTCCTCTCTTTTAGCTTAGGGTCTTTTGGTGGGCTCATGATCCTCTCTATGCTTTTGCATCCTATGCGTCAATAATGGAGAAAAAAGGACTGATGTGCCATGCTTAGCTTTGCATTAGTCGCAAGATGACTTATATTGACTACGCTCTAGGTGTCTATGATACTTACTACGATAGTAGTTAAATAACTAAACATATAGTAGTGCTTGAATCTGCAGTATGTAGTAGCATTTAGGCTGAGGACCCCTTGTTTTTGCAAATCACAAGAAGTATATCCATTGAAATTTTCTTCAGCATTGACTTATTTTTTCTAGCTTTCTTGTCTCCATATCTGTTTGACGTGATTTCATCTATAATGTGCAGTTCTGGTCAGCTGTATTGCCTTTGGATGTGGCAAAGACCATAATACAGACTGATCCTGATGGAAGCGGTACAAGCAATCCTTTTCGAGTTCTCCATTCAGTAAGATATCTTGAATTTTGTTTGTCTTCTATACTATCTGACTGATGACCAATAGATTTAGCTACCGGGATTATCTGTTTTATATTTAAAGGTGACAACATACTACTGATTTAGAAGGGTTGGTAATGGTACGGGAAACCAGGATTCCTAAGGTTTTGAATATCTGTCTCTTCTAGGTGTACAGGAGGGCTGGAATAAGAGGCTGCTACGCAGGCCTAGGCCCGACAATATTGAGGGCATTCCCGGCTAATGCAGCAGCAATTGTGACGTGGGAGTTCGCCATGAAGATATTAGGAATCAGACATGATTGAATTTGTGGTAAACGGCTGCTTGCTTACTTCCCCTTTAGCTTTTGTTTTCCCCGTTTTCGATTCATGGCACCTTCTTGTGCTATTTTTCCCCGTTTTATTATAATAGGCGCTTCCTCTGCAGAATCCTGTCTGTATCCTTCTAGAGTACTGCACAGCTGGTGATTGAGCTTGGCACGGTGATTGGGAAACATGTTCACGCACAATTTGCTTGCATATTTGATATGCAAGGCTAGAGATCCATCGTCGCATTACAAGGATTGTAATGCCATTTGTATGGCATCCATTTATAGTCCTTTTGGTAGGCCGAAATATTTCGTGTTTAAACACATTAACTTCCATTAACTAACTCTCTTCCTATTATACTGTATTTATTTTTTTTCATCTTGTGGCTAAATGTGTCTCTGGTTGGCATTCGACTTGCTTCCCACGTATAAGCACTAATCAGAAAAGATCAAAGTGCAAATTATGGGTCATTCTAATGTGTGGAGGTCTCATCCGAAGAACCATGGAGCAGGGTCACGTGAGTGTTGCGTGTGTGGGAACCCGCGCGCGGGATCGATCATCCGGAAGTACGGCCTCATGTGCTGCAGGCGGTGCTTTCGCAACTTGGCATCCCATCTCGGCTTCGTAAAGTATCGCCAGATGATCACGATATCATATATCCATTTCGATCGGCAGGTTTATGTATACCAGTTTGTGCTTGTGCATGTTTCTTGTATCAGATGTATGATCTCGACTATACGGGACAACCATGTATTACAGCAGTAATACAAAAAGTACTGTCGTACATCAGGGTGCTGTATGCATCAAATAAATGTAAAATGAACTGATACATTTTCTGTTTTTCACCTATTAGAGTATGCATCAAATAAATTTTTTTTAACAAAAATATTAAATTATCTCTATTTTTATTTTATATCATATTATTTTATCCCATTAATATTTTCATCTTTTATCTTCTTTTTTTTTTTTTCTCACAAACCAGTAAGGATAAAAATATAAAAGTAACAAACATTCAACACTTTCATTAATTTGCGTACATAGTTTTCATGTTTCACTTAATTTGGGACAGAAAAAATATTTTTTTAGGTGATATTATTGTCAATATCATCAGGAAAATGATAATTTCAAGACAAAAAATGATTCTTCCGAGACAAAATGTGAGAGAGAGATATTTTTGTTCAAAAATTATTGATTGTAATTTGTCTTAAATGTATTAAAACTTGTCTTTGAGATATCAATCCCCAATCATTTTTCTCATGTTAATGATAAAAATGTCATTGTCACACTCAAACAAAATATAACTACCTGAAAACCGTTAGGATAAAATTTTAAACGATTAATAGATGTCCCCATGATATCCTCTTCAAAACATAATATGCTTCTTTACACAAAAGTTTTATATTGTTTGTTATTGCTCTATAATTTTTCGAAAAAATTTCAATGATTTGATCTCGATCACAAGTTTGGATATGTTAGTGTTTTTTTTCCTAACTTAAATTTTGTGCTCATAAAATAGTTGAAGTGAAGCACGCCACAGGAGTTTATAGAGCAGATTGTATATTTTCGATCAAGCCCGTCATGCCTAATTATACATTTGACCGATTCAAAACGCACACACTAATGACTAAACCCGATTAGCTTTCCAATCAGCAGATTTCTAGCCGTTGGCGAACACCACACCCCCCAGCAACAGCTGTCTTTTTCTCTATCCTTTTCTCTCTACAAATCCCCCCACAGACAGATCTCAGCGACATCACCGACACGAAATCGGAGAGAGTCGGAGAAGACAGCGAGCGACGACCAAGGGTGAAACCCTAACGCCGTCGCCGTGTCAAGGGTGATTCCCAACACCGCCACGCTGATCCATGTTCTCGGTTGCTTCGACCATCGACTCCGAATCGAACCCGATCAGATCATCTGCTTCCTCTTCGTTCTCACAGTCACCACCGAGGGTGAAGCCCTGATGTGGTCGATGATCGTGCGACGACATGGCGTCGATTAAAGCTCACAGGTTTTGACTGATTCATTGCTTGATTCTGCCTTCACCTTCAAAGTTACAAACTTCACAGGTTTTGAGTTTCGTTTAGGCATTTATTCGAACAGGTTATGCGCAATGGAAAGTTTAATGAATAGTAACTTTTGATTGCGGATTTCGGCTGTGCCCTAGTTGTGTTTAGTTGATGGCGGAGTTGATGGCATGACTAAATTTTCATATCTGCATGAGTCTGGAGTTTTACAGAATCTATCAACTAGATATACCCTTAATGAAATCTATGTGAGTTCATAATGAGTTTGAAATCATAATACTTTTTCGTTTTTGTGAAGGAAAATCATTGAAGGTGCAAATATTCTGGCCCCATTATTATAAGTATAAATAACACAGTATGGTACTCTTTGATCATGGCAGACTAATACTGGAAATATTCTTATTGCGGTCAATCCCTTCCAAAGACTGCCCTATCTATATGATGCTCAGATGATGACACATAACAAGGGTGCGCCACTTGGGGAATTGAGTCCCCATGTTTTTGCCATGGCTGACGTCGCCTATAGGCAATCGTCTGTTCACTTAGTAATTTTGCTAAAGCCGAAACTTCTACATATTGCCTGCTGACTTGCTTTGTTGGGCCAGGGCGATGATCAATGAAGGAAAAAGCAACTCTATCCTGGTTAGTGGCGAAACTGGAGCGGGAAAAGCCAAAACTACCAAGATGCTCATGAGCTACCTTTGCCTATTTAGGTGGTCGTGCTGGTACTGAAGGAAGAACTGTCGAACAACAAGTTTTGGAGGTTTGAAGCCATCACAAACTTAACTTATGCGTAGCTGTCATTGCAATCGACTAGTTTGACTAGTTGAGCTTACTTTGCTAATTGTTACAAAGTAAACTTTGGTGGAAAAAGAAAAAGATCAAACAAGATAATGACTAGTTGATTTTTTGTTATCCAGTCTCCTTAAGCAAGTCTTCCCCCCACCCCCTTTCAAAACTAATATTAGTGCAATTGAAGATGTGTTTTTGACTCTTCTTTCAAAACTATAAATGACTAGCATCTAATGTAGTCACCCTGTTCATTCTCAGTACTCTACTATGATATCTTTAGTTCATTGTGAAATAGAAAACAGAAGAACAAAAGAAAGAAAGAAAGAAAACTCATATTAGAAATATGCTCTTCATTCTAACCTCCAAAGAATTTTCCTTGCAGTCGATTCGGTAAATTCGTTGAGATACAATTTGACAAGCGTGGAAGAATATCAGGTGCAGCCATAAGGACATACTTTCTTGAGAGATCTCGTGTATGTCAAGTTTCCCAACCTGAACGGAACTACCATTGCTTCTACCTTCTTTACGCTGCGCCAAAAGAGGTAAGCATTTCAATTTTCTAATGACGTCGAATAGGGTTCATTCTCCAAGTTCCGTTTTGATGTTTCTGTGTGCATTGTTTGATCGCTAGAGAATTCATCTTGTGTTGTATCTATTTCATCAGGAATTGAGAAATTTAAGCTTGGAAATCCAAAATGATATCGCTATTTAAATCAGTCCAATTGCTGTGAGTTGGTTGGTGTAAGTGATGCTCAAGACTATCTTGCAACTAGAAGAGCTATGGACGTTGTAGGAATAAGCAAGCAAGAGCAGGTATTAGCTGCTGTTGTTCACACCTGCTGTTGCTCATCATCTCAGTTGAATCTGAAAGAATTTGTGTTTTTCTGGATCTGTTTCTCCACAGGATGCAATTTTCAGAGTGGTCGCAGCAGTTCTTCATCTTGGGAATATAGAGTTCACCAAGGGCATAGAAATAGATTCATCTGTGCTCAAGGATGATAAGTCCAAGTTCCCATCTTCAGACATCACTGTCTGGCGCTGTGAAATATGCACCCAAAATACAGAAGCAGATGAAGAATGAAATTGTTGTCCAGCTCATGGATTCATTTCAATATCGCTAGGTGGTTTGCATATTCTCGCTGCCACTTCATGGTTCACTCTTGCAGATTCAAATGTTATTCAAATATACACCCTTTAAAGGTGTCTATGGAAATGATTCTTTCTATGGTTCCCTCCTGCAAGATAAGTTCTCCTCTCTCTTTTCGTCTTATTTCTTTTTCTGTTTTTTGATCTTTTGTGTTAAATGTTTGATCTCTATATGATCTGTCTAGTTGTTTTCATATTTGGATAATGGGTTCAATTCTTTAATCTCATTGATGGACAATTATCAAATAGGTTGAACCTGGTAATCGATACTTGTCCGTCAATAAAACAACTGTATTTTAATGTGTTTATCGGTCACAAATTACATCTCATTTTTATTTGGAAACACTCTAAGAGTTCAATACTCAACCCCAACGTTACCTGTGTTGATCGTAAAGAGTAGTTACAATTGCATTCGGATTCGAGGTCGATCTTCTTGTCCCGACGATCAAGGGTGAAACATTGTTAGAAAATTGGATTATCAGAATCAAAGTATATCAAGAAATATAATTTTTATTTATAATAGAATATTATAAACCCGTATATTTTATAAAACAACCACACTCTAATGTGTTTATCACTCACACATTACATTGCACTTCAATTTGATAATACTTTAAGAAACAACTCACAACTTTTATCTTATAACGAGCTAAAACTTTAACTCTGTAAGGTTTATAGTTCTTGTTGTTGATGATGCAAAATAGACAGAGGAAGAGGTCCTCTTATATAAAGAGCTAGCCAACCAATTTTCTTTATGTATGCTTACCTTTCAATATGCAAAGTAGGAGGCTTCAACATAGGCAGCTAGAATATTAAGCACACCTAAATTTGATTAATGAGACTTAGGTTAAGAAATAAGGGACATAGGAGAAGGTGTACTTGTAGTTGAATGTACCATAACTGTAATAACCCAATTTTTTTTTTCGATTTTAAAATATATATTGGATATAAAATATATGTACGAATCGTATGTAATGCACGCGTAAATAAAATTTATAAACGGTGAACGTTACATCGTTAAAATTATTGCGCGATAGGGTTACAGATTTGAGCTGGAAAATCTGAGATTATTAAACGAAACGTAATTATGAGATATTTAGGATAATTAAATTGATAATGATTAATTATTGATAGACAGATTATATGAAATATTGTTAAATACAATCCGTGAGACATTTTGAGGGGTGGATTAATTAATCACACCCACTCAAAACATTCACTCACTCACTCTTCCTCGCCCACTCCCCTCACCATCTCAACCACCTCACCATAGACATCAACCAAACCCACCATCCCCGCCAACCACCATCACCGTCACCGTCGCCACCCACCACCACGCCATCATCGTCCCGCCGTCGCACAGCTGTCATCTCCGTCGGATTCCTCTCCCTCCTTTTCTTCTTTTTCCTCTCCTCTCCCCCACAGCCACCACCTCCACTGCCACTGACCCAGCCACCGCCGCCGCCTCGTCGTCACCCCTGCCACACCATCACCCCGATGCTGCACTAGCTCCGCCGCAACGATCCCAGCCACGCAGCTCGACGCAGCTCCGAGGAGCTTTCACCGACCGCCACGCACCAATCCCCACCACCAACCACCACGATCCACCTTTATTGCCACAGATCCAGCCACCCCTGATCGGTACGACACAACCTTGACCACCTCGGCCCGATTACAGCCCGGCCCGACAGGCACAGTGCGGCCCGATGCTACGTTTGATCGTTCTCGTCGTCTCATCCCGTGTTTTATTTCAAATAACTCATCAGGGAGGTAATCACCACTAAATCTTCCTTTGAATGCCCGTGAAATGTGTGTTTAAAAGTAGGATTGTGATAGGTGATTGTTGTTGTGATACCGCCGAGTTGGCGAGGATGTGATTTTGTGTGTATGTGGTGTGAATTGCTCATGTTTGATGGTTGTGGTGGATGAAAAATGCGTGTTGGGTTTCAAGGAAGGGGTGTGGAGATGCCGTTGGGCATTGAAGTGCTTGTGTTTGGTTAGCTCGTTGGGATGACGACGATTTCGGGTTAAGGTTTATGTTCTTGAAGGGACTTGGGCATGAAAATGTGTTAAGAGTTATGTTCATGAGGTGGATTGGGTATTAGAAACGATCATAAAAGGGTCATGTGGACATTTTAAGTGGTTGTGGGACGCTGTGATGGCGTTAGGCAGAGCGTTGTGTATTATGTTTGTATCGTGTGTGTACGATGTGATATATGTGTGCTTTGAGGGAGTCGGCTGCTATGTGGTTGAATGTGTTGGCGAGGTGCGCTTAGTGTGATGACTGTATGTGTGATGAAAGGGGTATGGAGTTGTTGGGTAGCATATATGTTAAGCATTGATAATGGATGGTTATACGTGGCTGTGTTCGTGTTTAGGGTGAAGGCTGTGTGTGTATGTGATGGTTAGGTGCGATCTTGTGCACATGGTTTGTGCGTGTGTACAGGACAGCGTGTTTGTGCGTGACTGTGCTTGCTTATACGTGTTTATGTGATTTATGTATTATTTGCACGGATTATGTATAATTATGGGATTTACGTAAAAAGCGTAAGTTTATTGATAATAAATATTATGGGATATTAAGGTTATGTTCATCAGAAAATCGGGATAATTAAACTTGTTGATGTATAACTGAAAACATGAATAATTATTTTTAATATCATTGTTGTAACACAAGGATCGACCGCGTACAAGTTACATTATTGAGATTGTTTTCCTAGAATTTATGTTAAGGCATGACTGAAGTGCTAAAAGCGTCGTATGTGATTATTATACAAGCTTGATATGTTATTTATACTCTGAATATGTGTTATATGTCATATTTCATATTAAGCGGGGAATCGAGATTTAAGAAACACTACAACAAATATAATAACAAACTAAAGATAACCGAACAAGTCCGTTGTCGTCGATGAGGTCGTTTAGTGGGTCCTTCGGGATCGGGTTCTTTGGCTCTAAGAGCGTTCAAAGTGGACATGACTGGGTCAGACGTTAAATCTAACTACTAAGAGAACAAGTATGGTTCTCTTATATGCGCAGCGACAAGAAGTCGCGGGCCAGAACATCGGCCGATTGGGTGAAAGGTTGTCCTCTACAGGGGACCTTCGGCGTGTAAGTGAGGGTTTAGCAAAGCGAAATACATGCAAGAGACGTAGTTGGGCTGCGAACCTAAATCATGAATAGTATTTATGAAAAACAGAAATATTTTCAAAAAAAAAAAAAAGGGTTTTCAATGATTTTGGAGGATGATATGTGACTGAGAACTTGACCCAGATCAGCTTCTAAGCCTCAAAAATCTGTCTTCATCTTTTGTCCTCATTGAGTTCTATCATTCATGTCGGGACACGAATTTGCGATGGTTAAGAAAGTAAAAAGATTACAAAAGAGAACAATGGCGTCTATGCTTTTAATATGTGTATGGTTTGATATGACGTCCATATTTTCTTACGGCTATTAGAAAATGTTTTACATGCACTCATCGATCATCATAATCAGGAGAGTACCCTGCAAATCGAATATATAGACTTCGGTTGCTGAGCCTGTAGCTCACGGTTATGTGTTTTATTTGTAGATCCATCACAAGACAATGCTGAAGCGATAGAATGAGATTTTATGCATATAATTATTTACCTCATTGTCCAAAATGTATTAAATACTTCATGAGATAATTTGGTTGGGAACCACTTATAAGCAATAGGATAATATAATGTAATTGGGTTTGCATGTTATCATCTGGATTATGATTTTGTAATGATTAGGTAGTTTTTTATAGCTTCTATACCTACAAGTCCGTTTGGGTTGGTTGGGCTTGTCATGGACTGGGTCTATGACAACATAACGTCACGTGCCGGACATGCCGGATTTCGGGGCGTTACAGGATGGTATCAGAGTTAGGGGTTTCTAGGTTAGAGATTAAGGAAAATGAGGATGTGGAATAAAACCAAAATGATAGGTTTGCATATGCATTGAATGTAGGTGCGCTAACATGGGACTTAAAGCATGAAATTATGTAAATGAGTATATACTCGCTTAGACGAGCGAATACTCGACTATAAAAGTTAAACAACATGCGTGTTTTCTTTGGGCATAAGAAATTCTCATATGTCGTCGTTCGAATCTGAGATCAACCCTAGCAGAGGCGGTGTTGATGGGAGAGGACAGTGATGATTAGGTTTGGATTCGAGGCCGATCTCTTTGTCTTTGCGACCAAGGGTGAAACTCTAACAGCACCAGTCCTCGATTTAGGGTTCGGGTCGTCAAACGAGAAGGAGCAGTGAAGGGTGGTGGAGCGTGAGGGGAGAGTGAAAGGTTTGGGGAAGACGACGAGATCGGGACACTATGAGGGTGGTGGTGGTGAATCAGGGTGGTTGAGATGTGGGTGGTTGGGAGCTCATTGAGGGGGAAGGGGGGTGAAAGGGTCTCGGTTTCAAAGAGAGACTAATGATGTGTTTAATTTATTAGATGGATTGACTAAATGAACTGAGATTTGGGAGATAAAGAAGATAATGATGAGATGAGAAGATTAGATGGTGGAATTGTTTTTCTTACTGGGAAGAGTTTGTTCATATCTTGTTGAAAAATTGGATCGTCAGAACCTAAGTGAAAATCGAATAAAGCAGTAATGATCGTGTCCGAATCGAATCGCATCTGATCTGCTTCCTCTTCGTTCTCACAGTCACCGAGGGTACAACCCTGATGTGATCGAAGATCGTACGATGACAAGGGATGATTTCCCAAATATCGTCGTTTAGATATGAGATCAGAGGGGCCCGTCAGGGATGAAACCCTAGCGCAGGCTTTGCTGATTGAAGTAAAGCAGTCACCATTTAGTTCGTATTCGAGTCCGATCTCCTTGTCCCGGCCGCCTACCAAGGTGGAGCAGTGAAGGATGTTGGTGTGTGATGGTGGTTAACGCGGCGACGCGTGTGTATGGAAGAGAATTGGTGGATCATTGAGAGGGTGAAACGGGAAGATTGAGAGTTATTAATGATAGGTTTAATTCATTGAATGGATTGATTAATTGGGGTGAGATTTGGGGGTGGATTTGAGATTTTGGGGATAAAGAAGATGATGATGAGATGGTAAGATTATATGGTGGGAAGATCGAATCGAATCCCATCGGATCTATGTACTATTTGCTAACATTTGAATTTCCTTTTTGCTAATATATTTTTGATAATGGATCCTCTAATATTGCTTTTGCTTTATATTTTTTCATATCTTGTATCTCGTAAATTCCTTGAGATTGAAGGTCAGAAAGGATCCTTAAAAGAATTATTTGGAGATCATGGCCTAACACGATGTTCTTGATGTTGCCATCAGGGCTTTTTTGGCCTCAACCTCAATCCCATATGTGATGATCCGACATCATAAAGAGGGTTTTTATATTACGTTATTCGTCGTTATATTGTATTTTCCTAATTAACTCACATAAGTTAGTAATTTTAATACCAAATGTTATTTACTACTGATTTTGGATTTAACTGAGCTTCGATCATAACAATCTTTATCCCTCTTTTATTTGTGCTTTTTATGTTTCGTTATTGGATGGTATATTGTTACAATTAACACATCTAGGTTAATAATGTTATTTAAACGTAACTTCGATCGAAATAAGATACTCACTATATGAAATGGTCTTTAGAGACTTAGTAAAAAGACAATATGAATGTTTTTGTATTATGTAATGAATTTTGTAAAGGTTACCGACCACGCTCACCAAGTACGGGAGTTGCGTCGTATGGTTATGAAAATTGAGCGGTGAGTTTGGTTTTCACGTAGGACCGATGAAGGTGAAGTATTGTGACAATCAAGTTGCTTTATATTTGGCTAGAAATCCGGCTTAACATTCTCGTATTAAGCATATCGACATGCCGTAACAAGGCTGAGCACTGAGCACGACCCATGACAGCGCGTGCGCAAGGGGCACAAGCCGTGCCACAGGCCATGTCTGCGAAATTAGGTTTATTTAAATCATATCTTACGACAGGTAATAGAATCTACCGTCCTCACAAATTTGAAAATTAACTCACGTTTTTAAAATTTAAAATTATTTTTTTGTAAAAATAACGTAATTTTAAAATAATTGTGAAAAGCATTGCAATCATGTTGGCTGCAGTTGTTGCAGTCCTTTTTTTCTCATAAATATAACCGATATTATTCGTCCATATGAGTTTAGATATGTGGTTTTCATCCCGATACTTGGGTTTCCTCACGTTAATTTATATATCGTTGTTTCTCTAGATCTAATATCTTTAAATCTTTTAAATTTCGATGTGCACCTACTGGAGTTTCCTGACGTTAATTCGTCCATATTGTTTGTCTCGGTTCATCAACACCATCACATCTGGCCACCATCACAATCACCATATCAATGACACATTTGATTTAGGACAAATGAGGTAACTATATTTTTATAATTTTGAAAAATACACTTTCACGAAATTAAAATATTGTACTAATATGCCTTTTCAAAAAATATTGTACTAATATCTTTGGAAAAAAAGTTTAAAATTATGTTTACACGATTTATTTTTTCAAATGTGATATTTTAAGAAGTTATTTTTTAAAAGTTATCTTTGAAATAAGGCGAATTTACGTCTTTAGAAAATTCAAAAATACATATTATCAAATAGATATGCAAAATGGATTAATTTATTAAATGGATTGACCGAATGGACTGAGATTTGGGAGATGAAGAAGGTAATGATGAGATGAGAAGATTAGATGGTGGAATTGTTTTTTTACAGGGAAGAGTTTGTTCAGATCTCAGATCGTCAGAACTTACGTGAAAATCGAATAAAGCAGTAACGATCGTGTCCGAATCGAATCTCATCTGATCTGCTTCCTCTTCGTTCTCACAGTCACCGAGGGTGAAGCCCTAATGTGATCGAAGATCGTGCGGTGGCGGGGGATGATTTCCCATATATCGTCGTTTAGATATGAGATCAGTGGGGCCCATCAGGGACGAAACCCTAGCGCAAGCCGTGATGATTGAAGAAGAGCAGTCATGATTAGGTTCGGATTCGAGTCCAATCTCCTTGTCCCAACCGCCTACCGGGATGGAGTTGTGATGGATGGTGGTGTGTGATGGTGGTTAATGCGGTGGCGCGTGGGTGTGGAAGAGAATTGGTGGATCATAGAGAGGTTGAAACGGGGAGATTGAGAGTGATTAATGATAGGTTTAATTCATTAAATAGATTGATTAACTAGAGTGAGATTTGGGGGGTGGATTTGAGATTTGGGGGACGAAGAAGATGATGAGATGGTAAGATTATATGGTGGGAAGTTCGAATCGAATCCCATCGGATCTACTTCCTCTTCGTTCTCATTGTCATCGAGGATGAATCCCTGATGTGGTCGATGATCATGCGACGATAAGGGGTGATTCCCCAAATGTCGTAGTTCAGATCTGAGATCAGATGGGTCTTTTAGGGACCAAACCCTAGCGGAGGCTGTGTTGATGGGAGAGGGCAGTGATGATTGGGTTTGAATTTAAGGTCGATCTCCTTGTCTTTACGACCAGAAGTGAAACTCTAACACCACCAATACTCGATTTAGGATTCGGGGCCGCCAAAAGGGGTGGAGCAGTGAAAGGTGGTGACACATGAGGGGAGGGGAGAGTGAAGGGTTTGGGGAAGACGACGATGTTGGGACAGGAATAAAGGTGGTGGTGGTGGTGAATGAGGGGTGGTTATGGAGTGGGTGACAGGGTGGTTTATGGTGGGGGGTAAAGGGGTCCCGATTTGAGAGAGATTTATGGTGCGATTAATTTATTAAATGGATTGATTAAATAGGCTGAGATTTTGGGGATGAAGAAGAAGATAATGATGAGAGGGGAGAGTGCATGGTTTGGGGAAGGCAACAAGGTTGAGACACTAATGAGGCTGGTGGTGGTGAATGATGGTGGTTGTGAAAGTGGGTGGCAGGATGGGTCATTGTGTGTGTATGGAATAATAGTGTGATTAATTTATTGAATGGAATAATTAAATGGGTCATTGTGGGGGGAAGGGGATGGAAGGGTCCCGATTTAAAAGAATAATAATGTGATTAATTTATTGAATGGATTGATTAAACGAGTTAGTGTGGGGGGAATGGTCCTAATTTGAGAAAGATTAATAGTATGATTAATTTATTGAATTGATTGATTAAATGGGTCATTGTGTGGGGGGGAGGGTCCCGATTTGAGAGAGGGGGGAGGGTCCCGATTTGAGAGAGATTATAAATTGATTAAATGGGTTGAGATCTAGGGGATGGAGAAGATGATTATGAGATGAAAAGTTTAAATGATGGAATTGTTTTTCTAACGGGGGAAGAGTATGTTCAGATCTTCGGAGTTGAGAGGAGTGGTCATTATGTTGCTTTGACGATCGAGTCCGAATCTGATCTCATCTATGCCTCTTCGTTCTCATAGCAGCCTGAGGTAAAATCCTGATGTGATCGAGGATCGCAACGACAGGTGATGCCGTAATGTTGCCGTTCAGATTTAAGATCAGAGGGGTCCATCAGGGATGAAACCTTAGCGCTACCTGTGTTGATCGATGAAGAGCAGTCAATCAGGGGTGAAACCCTGTTGGAAAATCGGATCGTCGGAATTAAAGCATATCAAGAAATATAAGTTTCATTTATAATAGGATATTACAAATCCGTACACTTAATAAAATAATCACACTCTAATGTGTTTATCACTCACAAATTACACCGCAGTTTTATTTGGAAACACTCACAACCGTTTATCTTAGAACTAGGTAAAGGTTTATCTCTATAAGCTTTGTTATTCTTGTTGTTGATGCAAAATAGATAGAGGAAGAGGTTCTCTTATATAGGAGCTAGCCAACCAATTTTCTTTCCTTAAACTTACCTTTCCCTAAACGATAAAACGTTGATGTAAGTTGTGGGTTCTGCGTATCTGTGCATGATGGGAGTAAAAGGGATGATAAATGTAGTCTGTGAACAAAAAAGGAGAATATTGTAATCCGATGTGCATGTTGAACCGATGAAAGTATTGGTTGTGGAGCTGATGGTGTTCTTAAAGAGCAAGTTCCATAGGTACTATAGTTAGTTATGAGAGTCCATACCCCTTCATACACTTTGGCCTTTTGGAAGCCTGTTTTGATTTCGTTATTGACCTTCTGAGGATTGAGATAATACTTGTAAACATGTTTGTTTGCTCTTCATTCACCTGTTTGAATTCCTGTCTGCTAGCTTTTCTTATATGCAGCCATTCGTAGATTAAAAGAAGTCTTTTATCCTATTTTTTGCTATTGGTTGGCATTTTTATAAGCTGACGCGAAGTGCATGAGACAGGTTTCGTTATTGACCTTCTGAGGATTGAGATAATACTTGTAAACATGTTTGTTTGCTCTTCATTCACCTGTTTGAATT
>JAOVYX010014778.1:0-30716 GCA_035668315.1 Drosera spatulata
CATGCTGAATTTGTACCTGCTGAGCTACGTTGAACAAACTGCTGGTCAAACACTTTCCTGAAATTTTCTTTCTACTCTTGTCATCATTTCCATCAAGTTCACACTTATTCAGAGTTTTTAGATTCAAAAAGTGTCTGTTCATGTGCATGGTTTATCGGCTGGATAAAGTTTCACCTTTGAAACAAGTTACATCGTAATCTTTTCTGGTAGATCCCCATTTTTCTGATCGTTTATAAAAAGTGAAACCAAAGTTCAGAAAATCAAGCTTGTGAATTTGGTAATGGTAAGAGAAAACGCCAATCTTCTGCAGGGTTAATGCATTTCTGGACTATGCCTGTATTGTTCTATTAGAAGAAAGAATTCTTCTTCACCTGGTTCTTCAAAGAAAAATGGGCTAAAACTGAACGCTTGCTCCTGGGGTCCTGACACCTCTATTCTCTATGTTTGGCTATATTGGTGCACTTCTGAACTGCTTTTACAGCTCCCTTTTTTTCTAATGGATTTCACTTCTTTCCCAGTGACTAAGTGTTGTGTCTTGTCTATCCCCCATAATAGGGTAGATTTTATTCGATCATATCTGAGCTCTTATAACTTGTATGTTCATGAATAGGTACCTATGGAAAATTGGAAATGTTACTTGGTTTTGTTATTCAATTGGAGCCCTTGACGTGCCACCCAAGTTCCTTATTTCAGTTTTCTATTTTGGAAATTATTTTGCAGGAGTGCATTAAGACATTTGAAAGAAGAAAGGGTGAAGAAGTTTGAGTATTGCTTGCCTTGTGAGTTTTTTAGTTCTATGCGCCTGTCTTGGTTCTCAGTTTTACTTTAAGGGCATTGCTGCATGGCCTCCCTTTGTACCTTTTCTCTTGGCAAGTTACTTATGCTTATCTGACGATTTTGCTGGTGTGATTTCATCATGATTGAAGTGCTAACTTGGATTATCCCACCCAAAAGACTTATATCTAGGAAGTTAAGAAAAATAAATTCTGGAAACAACTTAATTTAACCTGTTATACTGGTGGTGAAACCGTGAAAGGCTAGAATGGGTAGGTAATATATCTCTTGTATGGAGGTGCTCTGAATGTTTTCATGTAGAGGAGTAGAGAGGGAATGCTGATTGGATAATTAGGGGCTATGATGAATTTAGAAGAGTTGGCTAGCTCGTTAAATTTTATATTCCCGAGGTGGGTTGTCAGTTGTGTTCAGGGTTTCAGGAAATATTTGATTAATGATAGTGGGGTTTCTTCTTCTTTTTTTTTGGTGGGGTGGGGGTGGGGAAGATATCTGTGAGGAGTTATCAACTTCACTTCAATTTGATTCGTCCATTTGTAGTTTAACTATAGATTGTTTGTAGCTTACTTGAAAAGTTAGTTTTGAAAGAAATTCATGAACTGCAATCCTTCATGAATTTCCTTTCTTTTTCTTTTCAAATCTTGTGGGCGGAACTCCCTCGTCAACTTGACTATACTTAAGAAATCTTGGTACTGCACCCCCTATAGTGACATCCACAAATCGGCCCTCCGCGATTGAATTTGGATTTTCTTGGCCTTGGTTTTGCTCTAGACAGTACTTGTGTTTCACAGTTTGACTTCCGGTCTTATTCCAGAACCCTTACTTGTCCCAAGGCATTGCCTTCTCTCTCTATGTCGCAATACTTTCATTTGTAAAGCCCATTTGGATTTAATATTACTGAGCATCGTTGTGTTGGCAGATTTCTATAATCCTTTGAAGGAAGATGAGCTTGAACAGAGCACCATCGTCCAGATCCTCTATCCAATTGACCCCAAGCCGGTAAGAACAAGTTCACAATGAAGGTTTTTTTCTCTATTCTCTCGCTAAGCCTATGGATCTCTTTGATCTCTTGTGTAGTTTAATGGATTCCACATTATCCGCTGCAGGTGTTCTGTGAGTTCGATTGGGAGTTTGATGAAGTTGAGGTATAAAATTGATTTACTTATCGCAAGCATTTCTGTACTATATGAATTCTTATTATAAAAAAAATCTTTGGAATGTGCGCTTTTGAGTCCTACGTGATAGGAAGCTAGGATTTAATGCCCATATAATCTATACGCTTCTTTGTGATTCCAAATACTAAATCAGGAATAGCAGGAAGTTTGCTGATTGTCTGTTCTGCTATCACCTCAGATTTCCCTATGCAAGTTGTCGCTCCTTTTAGCGTGAATGAAAACATGTGGTGCTGCACTTTGTATTGGAACATATGTTTGTATGGAGATTCGCTTCTATCGGCTCAAATTTGCTCTTCCCTGATTGGTTACTTTGCTTCAGGAATTTACCGATAAGCTAATTGAAGAGGAGGGGCTGCCTGCGGATCAGAAGGACGAGTTCATGGTTATTTTCTTTGCCTTTGATTTCTTGGTAACCTTTTGATTCCATGGTTTAGGTTTAACTTTTTCTTTTTTTTTTGAGTTTTTGCAGAATTTTGTGAAGGAGAAAGTACGTGAAGGGAAAAAGGCAAATCGAGAGGTACCTTGGTTTCATGCAAGTTCCATGAAAGCAAATGTTATTCATTAGGGGGTCTTAGTTTGCGGACTAACTTTCGCAGGCAAGGGAGGCAAGGAAGAAAGCTTTAGCTGAAATGAGCGAAGAAACAAAGGCAGCATACGAAAACATCAAGTTTTACAAATTCTATCCCGTGACAACACCAGATTCTCCTGATGTATCCAGTGTGAAGGTAAATCTTCTTTATGTGCTGTCTTTCTGTTGCAAGTTAGCTAAATGAGCATGAATTGCTTGATCTCAAGGTTCTCAACTGAAATGCATGTTCTCCCTCATTGATTCTCTGTTCATAATCAATATCAGTGTGCAATATTGCATTTTTGCATGGTCTATGCTGTTGGCTCTGTCAAGGACCTGTGACAACTGTGGTGGAACGGTTGCATTCTCCAACCTTTTGGTGTTTCTCTTGTGATATATCGTCGTTCTGAATTTTGGTTCACACTGAAAGTTCCATAAAGTTAAGCGCAACAGTGTCCTACAAACCCATATCTTACATGAGCTAAGCTATAACGATAATTATGGATGGGGAATATGAATAGATAATCCAGGTTGTTTCTTGGTTTGATGTTAGCTACTTAGCCCGGACTACTTTAGTTGGAAAATGTTGGGAGCTTGAAGTCTTTGATTTTTTTTCTGTGGAGCTGCAGAAGTGATTCATCATTCACTATTATGAGATGCAAGAGCCCGACTATATCTAGGGGGCATTTTTCATGGTCTTTGTCGTGGCAAACACTTCTTTCTCATCTTTGTTGTAAATATACTGTAACGATGAGGCTTAATCAGAATGTTCTCTTGCAGAATAACAGTTCTTATGGATTTCCCTCACGACCGGCCTTGTTCTTTTCTTTTTCCGTCGTCATTAGACACATTTACTAATTCCGGTGTTCATCTTCCTTTGCAGGAGTCGTATATCAACAGGTACTACGGGAAGGCACACAAGGTTTTCTGATGGGTTTTTCTCATCATGTTGTTGATTGCAGGCTCGAACTATCTTTGAAACTTCCCATGCAACTCACTTTTTCAGCTGATGAAGAGCTGAAAATTTTCAACTTAATATATTTTGTCAAGGCAACATCAAGTGCCATGTTTTGAGGATAGCAACACGAAGCTTTTGTTAGTGAGCCATTGTTAAACGTTTTGAAAGAATCAGTGTTGTTCAAATAACGGGTTATTTAGCGGCTATAAATGTAAGAATAGATGTTGAGATCTACTGCAAAATGTCCAGCTCGTCTAGTCAAAAGTACTCTTGTTGAGATCGTCTTTTGTGCTAATTATTTTTGGTTTGAAGTTCAAAAATTATTCAACAGGGATGCTTAAAAGAGTTTTCTCCAGTAGATGTGGATTTATCATGGAATTGTGTTTCAGGTTTATCTTTTACTGTGGAATGGTCAGTTGATCAGCTTAATCTAAACGACGAGGATCTAGTTATCAAGATGTGAAGTGGGATGAGGATCCCTTGCTGTTGAAAAGCTCAAGCAGGGGAATCCAACGGGCAAGAAAAATCAAGTCTCCAATGATTTGTTTTGAAGAAGTTTGATGAAGCATTTTGCTTCATTAGATTGGTATACAACACGGTGGTTAAAAAAAAATACAGCATGCAATCCTCTCCCTGCAAAGTGAAGCTCTGAAACTTTTCTTTTTTGGTCAAATTTAAAATGAAAAATGTATGGTAATGTGATGATTGATTATCAAGGTGGATTTCTCGATCAATCGATGCTGAAATACATCATATTCTAGTTCATGTTTGAAGTTGGCAGTGTGCCGGATCAATTTTAGTTGTTTTATCCCGATTAATTATAGTCATATGAAACGCAGATCAATCACGACTTCTGTTAGGAGATGTAAAGGTTGGGAGTTAGCGCATATCAAGAAAGAACAAGAAAGACCTAAAAAAACCATGAGAGAAACCTTAAAGTATGATATGACCTATCATAATCTTATAGAAAATGATGTATATGAGAAATTGGAATGGCGCTGTCGTATTCATGTAACCGACCCCACTTAATGGGATAAAGATTTGATTTATTGTTTGTTGTTGTATCCCGATTAATAACACTGTTGAAAACAACCATAACAACCACTTAATATTTTCATTGCAAAAATGTGGTCCAAACCTAGTTCAAAGACACGTAGAAAGCCACTTGATTAATTCGAGGATCATTAGTGTCAAAAATATCGTAATTTATCTCCCAAAATATAAAAAATAATTATTTATTTAAATCATCCTAAAACATAAATAATAAACCATATTTAATATTTTTTGTAAAAAACATAAAATTAATCACTATGTGTTATATTATGGGATAATATTTTCTCATAATTATAATAATAAAGAACAAATGATTTAAACATATAAAAATATTAACATAAAATACACAAAAAAATTCCACCAGCATATAATTTGGCCAATTCCCCACTCTCCCTCCTCCTCCTCAACCTTCTCCCTGTCTCGCCACCGTCCTCACCTCCATCGCTGTATCATTCTCCGACCACTCCGTCGCTGCCTTATTCTCCGGCCACTCAATCGGCACAGAACAACACATTTTCAAAAACCCCAAACGATAAAGACAAACCCCTTTTTTTCTCACAAACTCTGATATCAACCGAATCTTGAGTTCTCTACTCAATCATCACGCATCGAATCTCAAACTACTTATCCCAATACACACGATCAATCATTTCAAGTCGAAATGCGTAGAAAAAATTCGAATACCGCTCCAGTTTCCCTAAACAGTAGGCTGCAATCGATCAGTGATGTGCGGAGAGGTGAACAGAGAGCGAAGAGGCGGCGGCGGCGGCGGAGATCGGAGCGGAGAAGTCACAAAGGCGACGAGGGCAGTCATTCGGACACTATTGCTTGCCGTCTTGCAACGAGAGGGAGTGATCGACCGCCTGCAGAAAATCAAGGAGGGACGTGCATGATTGGAACAATGTGATTCATTTGAGTGATTGTTTTCCTCCTTAATTAAGTGTTGTTTTAGTTGTTATTTTTATTTGAGTGTTTTTTTGTTTATTTATGTGTTTTATTTTATTTTTTATATATATGTTTTATTTTATTGTTCATATGTTTTATTTTTATTTTTTTATATGTATTTTGTTTTATTCGAAAATATATGTTTTATTTCTTTTGTTGATGCGTTTTATTTTATTTTTTCGATGATGTTGAGATCTGATGATGTATAATCTCGTATTCATATTATGTTTCATTTTTTGATTCATGCGCGCTGTTTTATTTATTCATATTCTCTGTTTCATTTGTATATGTGCTTTGTTTCATTTGTTTATGCGCTTTGTTTCGAAACAGAGCGTCAGAACAACCGCTTCAAACAGAACATCTATTCTAACAGGAGCTTTATTTCATTTTTATATTTGCGTTCTGTTTTCATTTTTGATTATGCGCTTTATTTTGATTTTATTCAGACGTTCTGTTTCATATTCCGACGACGTGATCGGATTCCGATGATGTTTCAGATTTCAGACAGATTCTGAAGACGTGATTGGATTCCGACGAAGATCCGAAAACGTAATCGGATTTCGATCAAGATTCAGATTTCGAATAGATTTCGAAAATGTGGTCGGATTCCGACGAAGAGTCCGATGTCGACGACTGTGATAGGATTCCGATGATAATTTCAATGATGATTGAATAATAAAAGAGATTGATAAAGATGAAAATAGAATTATGGATTCAAATGATATTTTTAAATTCGAAAAAGAAAAAGTCCTTTTTTTTCCCTTGCAATTCCCGAACAATCAAGCTTCCCAAACTCTCAACCAGTAACAAATCAGAAAAATCCCATCACCTAATCCTCCCTCTCGCCACGTGTCATCCCCTTCACCACAAAACCCGCAAAAAAACATTTCCACTTTCCCCCAAAAAAAACTCCCAAAACACAAAAAACACACACACACAACAAAAAAAAAAAAACAAACAAACACCATCACCAGAAATTCCACCATTTCTGTTGTTTGAGTTTCTCTTGCGCCTCTGATCTTCACTTCACCTCTTCTCAGCTCTCATCAATGGCGATGCTACTATTCCATGGAAATTAGGGTTAGGGTTTAGCAGAACAAAGCTGATACCAATCCAACTCAATGGCGCTTGCTCTTGCTCTCACTTTCACTCCACACGATTTCGCCTCACTGTATCCCTGAACTACACGGAACCTCCGCCTGATCAATCGCTCTATCAGTCCAAAATCTCGGCGGAATCGGAGAGTTCGATCGGGGAGTTCGGCTGCGGTCGGGGAGAGGGAGGCGGCGCCGGTTGAAAACGGAGCCGCGACTGCGAGATCGAGTGGCGGAGAGAGTGGGGGGTATTTGGGTGGGAATGGGAGTGTGGGGAAGTACTTGGAGGGGAACGGCGCGGTGGTGGTGGAGAAAAAGGAGAAGGAGGTGAGGAAGGACAAGGAGGAGGAGTAGGAGGAGAAGGTGGAGGTGATGGTGAGGGAGAGGAAGAAGAAGAGTGTGGAGGAGATTGGACAAGAGGAAGTGTGGTTCAAGCGCGACGGGAGAGATCGCGTCGAGTTCGGTTGTGGTTTAGGGTGTTATGGTGTGATCTTCGATATTGAAGTGTTGTGTTGAGTGAGTATGGTGATTGGGAGTTTTGAGCATGTAGCTACATTTGATGTTTTTGGGTGGTTTGTGTCTTAGAATGGGCCTTGGAGGGATAATCGATGATGATTATTTTGAGAATTGAACATGTAAACTAGGCATCCAGTTGAACTAAAGAGTTATGGGTTCTTTGACCGTGGAATGACAAATCCGCGTTGTAGATTTGCCAAGCCTATATGGTTGATGAGACTTGGAACAAGAAGAAGATGCTTAGGTGAACTAGAAAGGAATAACACAGAAACTGCTTCCTCAACGAAAGAAAAGTTCATTGGCTTTTACCTTATCTTTTAAGGAACATGTAAAATTGTGAAGCATATGAAGTTTTTCGATGCATGCTTTACTCTTTAGATTGTATTGCTGTGTCTTTCATGTCAAAATGTGATATTCTGGTGTACTGCTTATCCAATGTACCAAGTGACCTTGGTTATGGAAATTGTCTGAAAAGCTAATGATATGGAATCGAATGCTTTTGCCAGGTTTCTGTTGCACCTGGAGGACGTTGGAGTAGATTTAAAACTTACTCTACAATACGGGGAACATTGGAAATTTGGGGCTTTGTTCTGACCCTTGTCTTCAAGGTGTGGTTGAATAATAAGAAGTTCTCTTATCAAGGTTAGTATTAGTACCGCATGACATTGGGCCCTACGAGGCTACGAGTTCTATTTATGTGCATGAGATCTCTAGTTTGGTAAGTAGGGCGAGTGGCTGGATTGCATGACTTTGATAGCAGAATAGGTGGAAGAAATGAGGCCATTTATTCCGACACTTCCAATGAAAATGCTTTTTAATGGACTTGATTAATCTTTAGGAAAAATTTAATGAATTTTCCCTTGTTATTTAGATGGTTTTTTAATGTTGGTGTTATGCTTTGGCCATAACGGCATGCTTGTGTGTGTTTATGTGTGTTGGGTGGGTAAGTGTGTTTACAGTCACTCAAGCAAGCACATATTTGCGATATGGGACTGCTTTTAGTTTCAAAGTATCAAGTGAAGAAGGAAAGAGAAGCTGCGGCTCAACTGATAGAAAAGGAGTTGTCCAGACTATTTTTCCTGATGTTGCTATATGTCTGCCTCATTTGCTTGGTCTCTAGTAAGGGTTTCATTATGATGAAACTTTGGCATATTGTAGGAGGAATGACAGAAGAGAAAAAAGTACAGAAGCGAAAAGCTCTTGCTAAGTGGCTAAAGGAAAGCATTTTGCGACTAGGTCCAACCTTCATCAAAATAGGCCAGCAGTTCTCTACAAGAGTGGATATTCTTGCTCAAGAGTATGTTGATCAGCTGTCAGAACTTCAGGTTAGTAATGATTTGGTGTGAAGAGTTTCATGATCGGTCATCCTTGTTTCCAGGGAACTTTCATGTATAGAATTTTGTGTTTTTGTCTTTGGAAGGATTCTATTGTCGAGTGTTTTGGATATAGATTCTAACACTATGTTCATTCTAATCCAGCAATCTCCATTACCTTAAACACTATGTATAAACTTTTAACTAGTTATTTTTTTTATTTTTTTTTTTATGACGAGGGTGTCCGGGAACTTTTAACTAGTTTTCATTCCCATGTAGGATCAAGTTCCTCCTTTTCCATCACAAACTGCTATCTCTATAGTTGAAGAAGAGCTTGAAGCTCCTGTTGGGGAAATCTTTGACAGGTTCGACTACGAGCCCATAGCTGCTGCTAGTCTTGGTAATTATACAGAGTCTTTTCAAGTCATAGAGTGATTCCATCCTTTATATGCAGAGTGTGAATGCATTATATTCTTGATTTGCAGGCCAGGTCCATCGCGCCCAACTCAAGGGACAGGAAGTAGTTGTCAAAGTGCAAAGGCCTGGGCTTAAAGATCTTTTTGATATTGATCTTAAGTATCTAAGGGTTAATTCTTGACTGATAAAATGCTCTGGAGTTATAAGTGGTTAAAAGTACTAATTGGAGTCTTGGAGGTAACTTTATGGATAGGAATTTTGTGAAGTATCAAATTCCCAGTGTTCTGGAGTGACATCTTTCCCTTAAGGTTCAGGCAGTCATGTTATTTGTTTGTGCTAGTCATAATGGTGATAAAACTAGCATCTCATGCTGCTTCACTGAGTAGGCATGCAAGGAGGCTACACAATCGATGTTTATCATGATCTACTGGCCCTTCATTGTGGGTTTTAGCATAGTGAAGTTTAGCTTTCAAAAGCTCCTGTTATTCAGAACTTCAGTATCAAAAATGTGAAAAATCCATTTGTTACGAATCCAACCCGAGAATCCAATGGATGCGAATACCACAATCACGTAATGATCAATACGAACAAGAAATCGAAATGATAATGCATGAGATTTAATATCCACTGATCGAATCACACGATTACAATGATCGTTTCTCTGAACACATTCAATCTCATCTTGTGTTTTGTTTAAATCCTAAAGAAAGCCTCTCAATCTCTATGACAATCTCTTTCATTCGATAAACAATTAAATCTGATACAAGATTGTTTATAGACTCATAAATAAAGAAGATATACATCAATCTCGGACCAAATCTCACATTCGGTCCAAACCATCGATCTCTCACTCGGGTGCTTCATGTTTTCTTTTGGTTTGTTGCTCGAAGACACAACCCGTGCCCGGGCGCGGCATGAGCCGCGTCCGGGCGCAATACAAATTTTCCTGCGTCTGTCCTGTCGAGCTTCTCCTCTCCTTCTCACATTCCACGAACCCGAGTACTTCTACGACAACTCTAACACCATTGACATGTGGATTGGCTATCAGATGGCGTGCACTTGTTAGTATTTGATATATTAACTAGCCTCGTGGTTTGCGGTGGTCATTCTGTCTTCGTTTATTTGGTTCTAGGTTATTGCTGAATACCTTCAGAAAATTGATCCCAAGTCTGATGGGACAAAGAGGGATTGGGTTGCTATATATGATGAGTGTGCCAGCGTGCTATATCAGGCAAGCACTTCTTTTTACTCTCACTCTCGCAGTTCTGATTGGAGCATATTGGACATATTGTGGGGGGATAAATCTTATCAACAATGTCCATTTGATAAGTTATGCATTTGGCGATTTATGAAAACGGAGGCTTGAACAAATGTTTCTGAAGTATTGGTCTTACTCTTATGTTTTATCAAGACTTCACTGAATTCTTTATAGCTTTTTGGACTGCAAAGAAGTTTCGTGACTTAATTTGCTCCTTGTTCACCCAGTCTGGTCTTATTCCTTAAAAGAGTCTTTTACTCATGGAATGCTTGGTTCATCTATGCCTGTGGCCCCGTGGTGTGGGCCTTTGAATGGGATTGTGTGCTGTTGATCGGGCTTAAGTTACAGGCCTCTGAAAAGAAATGCAAATTTTAAAATATTTGCTTGCATTAGATTGTGAATCTAGTTGAACATGCAAATCTATGGCTAATGATTCCCCAAAGTATTTTACCGTGCACTTGTTAGGCTATGAAAAGAATCAAGTGTGTTCACTTAAGATTTGGTTAAGATTACATTTCTTATGAACTTGTTTACATAGTACATCGTACTACAGTGTTCAGTCTAGTTATGTGTGTCTTTTTCAATTTTGTCCTGTCTAAGACTCTAAGTTAACTGAGGGATTCAATTTGGGAACTTTCAGGAAATTGACTATACAAAAGAAGCAGCCAATGCTGAATTATTTGCTGGCAACTTCAGAAATATGGAATACGTAAAAGTTCCAAGTATATACTGGGAGTACACCACAGGCATGCTTCACTGAGTTTTTATGGATCCTTGGAAGGAGAAACCATGTTTTGTTCTCTTTTATCAATAATGTTTCTTTTGATCATTAGGTTCTGACGATGGAGTATGTGCCGGGGATTAAAATAAACAGGATTCAAGCATTGGATCAATTAGGGGTTGATCGCCAAAGGTATTACAAATTTGCTCGAATTGAAATATGCTTAACAATCTTACGTATTTGAGCCAAGCTGATAGCACACCTTAATTTTGGGGAAACTTAAAAATCGAGTTTCATTATTTGGTTGTGCATTTCAGATTAGGACGATATGCGGTTGAGTCTTACTTGGAACAGATTCTTTCTCACGGATTCTTCCATGCTGATCCTGTGAGTATTTGAAGATGACAGATAGTGTTCTCGATTATCTGTCTTTTAGTCATAAGCTGTTTTCCGTACTATTAATTTGAAAAAAAAATTCCCTCTGGATCAGCTATCCTAATATCCGTTTTTCACTGGAGGTGATCGATCTTTCTTTTCATAGATCAGCCCTTCTGTTTTTTTGCAAATATTGCTGTTGATGATGTGAATGGTGGAAGGCTGATATTCTATGATTTCGGAATGATGGGAAGGTATCATTTAGGATGCAATCTTGCTTTGATTCTTGGTTCTGTTTTGTTTAAAGCTAAGTAATTGTGTCGGCAACTGACCAACCTTATTTCTCCCTGCAAATATTAGAGAGGGCTTGCTAGAAATTTTTTATGGAGTTTATGAGAAGGATCCAGACAAGGCAATTCTTTTTAACTTCTATTGTCTCGAATAAATTGTTATGTTTCCGGATACCAGTGCTTGATCCAGATAGGCTCCACATAGTGTTTTGTAATTTATTTATGCATCTTTCCACAACCGTTGTGTGCAGGTCCTTCAAGCAATGATTAAGATGGGTGTACTTGTACCTACTGGTGACATGACAGCTGTTAGAAGAACTGCACAATTCTTCCTTAACAGGTGCTTTCTCAAAACCATGGACAAATAAAATAAATAAAATTAAAAGAAAATGAAAGGAAAGTAAAGAAGAATTGTTTTGAGCACCTTGTTATGAGTTGCTAGCATAAAAAGCTTGCTTTCTGCAGCAATCCCTGATATGGAAAGAATTGCCAGTTGAATGAACTTGTTAAAAAATAGTAGTCCCAGACTCTCAGTACTGTGTATCTATGGATTAAAGCTACTGGACCAACATTCTCCGATTAAATTTCGGAAAGATAATGCATCGTCTCATACTGTTGTAGGACGACAGTGTGTTGATGTAAATAGTTCACAGCAGCATATGTATTTAGCGGGACAGAGCTAATACCAATACCTTCTTCTCTGGTGATTCCATAAATCTGTTATTCAAATCCAGAACAATGGAATGACTTGTGGCTGCAAAGCTGATCTATTGCAGCTTTGAGGAACGGCTTGCTGCACAGAAAAGAGAGGGAGATGTGACAGGGCCTGGACTTAGAAGGAGATTAAGGAGGAGAGGGTACAGAAGAAAAAGCAGCGGCTGGCTGCAATTGGTAAACCCATACATCCTGAGTTCTTAAACATGCATCCTGAGTCCAAAATTTAATGTTTCTGTCACCGACTGTTCTAAAAACATATACTCAAAAAGTACTTTCGAGTATGTTATGACCTTAAAATAAAACTAGAAAGTATAAGTAGAGTTTAGTGGTTGACCATCTTCATAAAGGAACTGATGTTTATTGAAATGTCGAGGAAATATAATATTTAAAAGTTATGGCAATATTTTTCGAGCATCTGTAAATTCCTAATTTTTTCCAAAAGTCAAGGGAGTTAGCTTTATTAGAACACTGTGGGAAATATATAGCCATTCTTAGATGAACTAAAAAGAAATCAAGTCATATCAATTTGAATTGGCTTTATTCTATTTGACGGGTAGTCTAAGATTCCAAATGCTGGCTGTCTGGCTAAATTCAGTGTTCTCTGCAGTAAGTTTCAGTTCTGTAGATGTGGATTATCGTATTAATTGGCTATTGCAAAATGTAGAAGATATCATTTACAGTTTGTATATTACTTTCTTTGACTTAAAATGATTGATTATGTCTTCTTTCTTAGTAGGAAATTCTCTGGGATGCCAGAAATCCGTAGGTTGATCCCTAAGTTTGTAGTATTTTTCCTACCTTGCAGGTGAAGATTTACTATCGATTGCTGCCGATCAATCTTTCAGATTTCCTGCCGCCTTCACTTTTGTTGTAAGAGCGTTTTCAGGTATCCTATCTTCTGTTCCATGTTCTTAGTGCTGTGCAGAGATCATTGTTAATATAGATGTAACTGGAATAATGAATGATTTTTTCTGCAGTATTAGATGGTATTGGAAAGGGGCTAGAACCTCGATTTGATATTTCTGAAATTGCTAAACCGTAAGTTGATCTGATTGCAAGAATTGAAAGAGTTCCAACGGAATATTTTTGTTCACTTCGTTGAGTGTCTCTCACTTAAATTTTACTAGCTCTGCATTACAGCTATGCATTGGAGTTGCTTAGATTTCGTGAAGTTGGCGTTGAAGTTATTATAAAGGTGCCCATCTGGAACCGTGAGTCATGAGCCTATTATGGTCTAGCATATTTTATACGATTGTAAACAACTACAAATTTGTCTGCAATCTCTTCAGGACTTCAGAAGGAGATGGGATAGGCAATCCCGTGCCTTTTACAACTTGTTTAGGCAGGCTGATAGAATGGAGAAGCTTTCTCAAATTATGGAGAGACTTGTAACTAATCAACTTCCTCTTCCCAAACTGATCCTATAGATTACTCTTTGAATAAGTTTTAGGGTGTTGAATAAGATTTTGGTTTATCTTTTCAGGAAAAAGGGCATCTTAAGCTTCGTGTTCGAACTCTGGAGTCAGAGAGGGCGTTCCAGCGTGTTGCAGCCGTACAGAAGACAATAGGAAATGTGAGTCTTTATCCCCTTGTGATCATTTGTCCCTTAGGTGAGGTTAGCTGAATTACATGAGTATTTGTCATATTATTGCGGGCTACCTCACACATTAACTCTCGCCTCAATCTGAAATGCGTCTCACTCGGTCTACTGATTCAAGAAAGTTGACGGCCACTCAATAGGATGTTGTCTGGTTAACCATTTTTTTTTATTCCTTTTTTATTTCGAGATGAATTGTTTATGATTCATGGGCTATGGCTTATCAGAACTCACAATTCGCTTACCAGTGATAAGTTCGTCAAGATCTTATTTTGAAAAGCACCCATTGCGATAACCTGTCAAACATTCATAGCATATAAAACGATTCATAGGAGGGTTTCACCATCATCCAAGCCTAGCTAACTTTAATACTCCCTTTGTCCATCATAAAACGATTCATGGGAGTATTTGTTTAAGATGAGCAAGTTTGCTTCATTACTGCTCTTATATTCAAGCATTGCCAAATCTTAACCAAGTGAATATCTTTTACCTTTATTTTCCCTTTTGTCCCCACACTTTAATAGTCAAAGTCAACTTTATAAGCAGCTACCTAGGGCATAAGTGTGCGAACCACTGTTTGGCGATGGAGGACAACCGCAGGATCCCGACGTGTGGCATTGGAAAACACTGATCTTTCATGTCCTGAACAACCTATATAGAAATTAAGATGCATGAATACCTGATATTGGATGTGCAACTTTCGAAAAAATTTCCTGAGCTTCAACTTGATGACTTGCAGGATCAAGCTTTTGCGCCTCAGACTAAAATGAATTACAGAGTGATGGCACCGCTAGTGTTCGAGTCTACCATCTTGTTTGCAGCCGGAATCGCTGGAGAACTTGCTCCATGGTTATCGTCATTGACTGTGATATAGAGCCACATCCATATACATGAATGCTTCTTCATCGGATCTGCAATCTGCTCTGGTGACCTCTCGTTGGAGGTGCTTTTCACTGATGATTTTTCGTCACTTGTAATTGTAAATGAATTCATCCTGTCTTAGAGATAATGTAAAGCCCGCCCCAAGAATGTTGTATTAGCAATCTGTACCGGTTGCCACGTTGTGTAATTGGAGCGTCATTGGCAAAAGTTTTGAACAACGAACAATCGCCATTCAAACAAGGGATGTGGCTGATTTGGCTACTTAAGTATAGAAGTAGTACTCGTATGGTTTTGAATGTCTAGACAATGTTGTGATTCAGCACGGTTATTTTTCGCTAATGGATGCTCCTCAGCCAGATCAGTACTGAATGGGCTCATTCTTTTGATGGAGCTGTGATGGAGATGATTCGGCTTATAGAGCGTAATGTGAAGTTTAACTCAAAAGGGCAACTCATCACTAAACAACCCAATCAAAAAAATTACCCCAAGTAGAGGTTGGACCTTTCTTGAGCCTGAGCTAGATAGGATCAGCTTGATGATAATAGTTCAATTCCTTATATTTGAGTTCATATAAACTTATACTATGAGAATTAAGTTCTCTAACTATTATGATAAAAAACATTCTCTAACTATCGATTTTCACATCTAAAGGCTCGCATTTGAGTTACTGTTAGAATATTTTTTGTGATTGTAGTATTTTTGTTTCAAGCTTTCGGAAAAACTAGTTAAATTAAAAAAATATCAAGCACATTATCACCAAGGATCCGTGGCGCAATGGTAGAGCGTCGGACTCCAGATCAGAAGGGGGGTCAAACCCCGGATTAAAAGAAATAAGATCTCTTTTTTCAATTTGTTTAGGGTTTTACGCCATTGCATTGCCCTTTGAATCTCCAATTCTCCATGTATAATTGTTGTTCTTTTGTACTCGTCGCGGTGTTGCTCGTATATGTCGATGAATCATTTCAGATTTTCTCAACAATCGTCTCTAATCAATAATTAGGAAGAACGAAAGTTTTGAATTCCTCTTCACATTTTTTTCATCTTGATGAGTGAGGCAAAAACTCTGAAAATTCGTAGTATCATCATTCAAGATTTTCTTTTGCAATAGGGTGGATTCTTGGAGAAGTCTATGGTTACTTTTGCTCACTCTATTGTTTTGGAAAAAAGTACAGGAAGTATTAGCTTAGCCGCGATTTGCACAATCTCAATTATGCACCTTGCTTAATCTCAGGATGCTAATCTGATAGAAGTTTGGAACAACTCTCTATCTAAGCTTCGCCACTTTAATCTGATGCCTATGGAAAGAATCAATAATTCAAGTTTTGTAGAACTAACATATCGATACCGTGTAACATATCGACGTTACATAGAAGTTTGGAGTTTGCAGGTTTGATTTCGAAGCTAGGGACATACTCCAAGACATGATTGCATCAATAAAGCAGGCGACGTATCAACTTTCAACATATCAACGTTCGACATCACACTGGATGTTTATCGATTGTACTAGTAATAAATTGAACTACAAATGAAAGCTGATCAGACAGGGCAAGTTCATCGGGGCTGGCTGGATTCTTTTACATACAAATTATTCATGATTGACTCCTGTTAGTTGAAAGCATATATGAAGAAATTTGTTCTTCTTGGAGCTTGATAGATGCCTTTTGTATGTGCTCTCTACTGGAATGCATATTCAGATGTCAGGAGTCATATTCTTTAAGCAAATACTTGTCCCTATGGAACCCGACTTCTCGAGTGATTATCAACTCATACCAGATATTCCAAGACGGCTCTGTCAAAGTTCAAACTCGTGACACGTTTTTAAGTAGCTCTATGACTCTTATCTTTTATCGCCAATAATTTTCTCTTCGGATTAGCAAGTCGTGGTCTCATTCCTCGGCTAAAAAAAGTACGTACTCTTTAGGATTTTCGTATTCCAAATAATTATTCAAGATGAGCATCATCTTTGTGGTTTGGACTAGTCCTCCATTGTTGTAGATTCCCTATACAAAGTGCGGAATCACCCAACTCTTTAAATGTGGACGCAAAGCTATGAGCCAAGGAGTTGGTGGCTAGCTAGATGTGTTGATGTTGACCAACTAATATACAATGCTTGATATCACATTATAAATGAGCAATTAGCATCTGCAAAATTGCCAAAGCATTGAATTCAAAGGGATATACACAATATGAAGGGCTATTTGGCATGGAGATTGGGAACTGTTTTCTCTTACAGGTTCTCCTGTCGCATTGAGCCTGAACTTAGAGCACTCGTCTTGCAGTACTCCAGGGCGTCTTGTTTTGCCTCGGAGTCCTCTTCTACGAAGTCGAAGGAGCCAAGCAAGGAGCAGTCCAAGTCGAAAGAAGATGTTAGTGGTTCCGAACAGCAGTTGGAGATCCCCTCTGGGGTAATAACCTGTTTTAATATCGTCTCGTTTTGAAAGGATCTGATCAAAGGAGAACACATAAAACACATGGTGTTCATTGAACTGTCTATAATCGGACATCACATATCTAAGTATATAATACGTGAGTTCTCGGTGTGGTTGCTTGCTGAAACTTCTGTTACATATGCAGGGAAAGGTTGTTACCGATGCTGCAGCGCGAGAGTTGAAGGCAAGACCACCTAGGCCGAAAGTCAACCCAGGGCGAGGCGGCCAAACCAACTGATGAGTGATAGACGCAGGCGACTCTGCAACAGCAGACGAGAAGCACGAGTTTCTTCGTATTCGTCTCAACTCTTAAGGATCTGTGTGTTCTATTGTTCACTGGTATTGTATGAAGTTGAAAGTGTAACTGTAAGCATCAGATTCCTTTGTTTTCTCCTTTTGTAAAGATCGAGTGCTGTTGGCATAGTTATTATTGGCAGACGGCATTATCTTATCTTCGCTCGCACTCACATACGACCAAAAGGGTTTATACTTTTTTGTACTGATCAGATATGATGGATCGGAAACATTGGATCATGTCGCCTTATATAAGGAGAATCATACGATTTCGGCATAACCTAGATGGCACATAATTATTATCACCTCCTTTCAACACTTATATTCTTTTCAATACATGTATTTCGAGTATATCATATCAAGATATCTTATAAAAAATACAATATTTTAATTTTTGTTAATATTCATTATGTATTTTGAGGAATTTTCTTATAGTGTTCCTCATCTTAAAGTACATAATATTAAGTATCTTAAAAGGGGTCAAAGTTTGGGACGATTACAACGGATGGATTACCACAATGAACATCAATTCAGATTTCAGTATTATAGGATCATAGATATGATATCGGAACAGACACAAATTAAGCATTACAATGAACATTATAGTTTGGTCCAGATCACCGTTCTACCATTCTCCCGCCACAATCAAGACATGCCACCATTGATTCTGCTTCATTCAAAATTCAATTTCTTCACCGCGCAAGATCAATGAGCATCTCAGACCCAGCACACTATGCCACACTTCTTCAATCTTGCACAAAATCAAACAACCCAATTGCGGGGCGGTCAATCCACGCCCATATAATCAAATCCGGGCTTCATCTAGGTTTATACCTAATGAACAACCTACTCGGCTTCTATGCCAAAACCGGGTTTGTCTCTGATGCACATGACCTGTTCGATGAAATGCCGCTTAGGAACATGTACTCGTGGAACACGGTCCTTTCTGGGTACGCGAAAGTTGGGATGATGGATGTGGCGGTGGGTTTTTTTGGGAGGATTGAGGTGAAGGATAGTGTGTCGTGGACGACGATGATTGTTGGGTATGCGAGGATGGGGTGTTTCGGTAGTGTAATGAAGGTTTTTAAGGATATGGTTTATGATGGTGTTATGCCGACACAGTTCACATTGACGAATGTTCTTGCGTCGTGTGCGGGTGGAGCGGGACTGTGTGTTGGAAGGAAGGTGCATTCGTTTGCAGTTAAGCTTGGGTTGAGTGGTGTTATTCCTGTCGCGAATTCTTTGCTTAATATGTATGCGAAGTCGGGGGATGGTAAGAGAGCCTGGAGTGTGTTTGAAGGGATGGAAGTGAGAAATGTATCGACTTGGAATTCGATGATTGGGTTGCATCTGATGTTGGGTTGTGTAGATTTGGCTCGTGATGTGTTTGAACGAATGGTCGAGCGTGATATTATCTCATGGAATTCTATGGTTTCGGGGTACAATCAACATGGATATGATGTTGAAGCTTTGAATACCTTTTCTGAAATGCTGAAGTCGTCTTTTACTCCTGATAGATTTACATTGGCTAGTGCATTATCAGCTTGTGCAAACATTGGAAACTTGAAACTTGGCAAACAAATCCATGGTTATATGATCAGGACCGAGTTCAACACTTTCGGGGCGGTGGAAAATGCTTTGATTTCGATGTATTCTAAGTGTGAATGTGTTAAGTTGGCCGAGAGGATCATAACTAGAAGTGGTATCGCCAATATCGATATGATAGCTTTCACAGCTTTGCTAGATGGATATGTCAAGCTGGGCGACATTGTTCCAGCCAGGAGTATATTTGACTCGTTAAAGAACCGTGATGTGGTTGCATGGACGGCGATGATTGTAGGTTACGTTCAAAATGGATTGAATGATGACGCAATGGTGTTATTTAGATTAATGATAAGAGAAGGGCCCAAGCCGAATAGCTACACTCTTGCGGCGATACTGTGTGCTAGTTCTAATCTCGCTTCTTTGGATCATGGAAGACAAATCCATGCCGTTGCCGTAAGATCCAGAGTAGCATCACAAGTTTCTGTTAGCAATGCGTTGATCACGATGTATTCAAAAGCTGGAACTGTCGCTCACGCCAAGAGCGTCTTTAAACTCATGAATCGGCAGAAAGATACCGTGTCTTGGACTTCCATGATCTTAGCTTTAGCTCAGCATGGTCTAGGAGAAGAAGCCATTGAACTTTTCGAGAAAATGCTCGATTTCGGAATCAAGCCTGATCACATTACTTATGTAGGCGTGCTCTGTGCATGTATTCACGCTGGACTTGTAGAAAAGGGACGGAGTTATTACGCTATGATGCAGAATGTACACAAGATCGAACCGACTCCAAGCCACTATGCTTGCATGGTTGACCTCTTTGGGCGTGCCGGTTTGCTACAAGAAGCACAAGATTTTATAGAAACTATGCCTATTGTACCAGACGTCATCGCCTGGGGCTCGCTCTTAGCTTCTTGCAAAGTCCACAAAAATGCGGATCTAGCAAAAGTTGCTGCAGAACAGTTGCTTGTTCTTGATCCAGAAAACAGCGGTGCCTTCTCAGCTCTCGCAAATGTGTACTCAGCTTGCAGTAGATGGACAGAAGCCGCCCTCATCAGAAAATCGATGAAGGAAAAAGGTGTGAAGAAAGAACAAGGACTCAGCTGGCTGCAGGTCAAGAACCAAGTCCATGTCTTCGGAGCTGATGATGCACTTCACCCTCAGAGAGACGCGATATACAAGAAGATTGATGACCTGTGGGAGGAGATCAAGAAGATGGGTTTCGTCCCAGACACTTCAGCTGTCTTGCACGATCTTGACGAGGAGGTCAAGGAACAGCTTCTTAGACATCACAGCGAGAAGCTCGCTATTGCATTCGGACTCCTGAGTTCTCCGGATAACACGACGTTAAGAATCATGAAGAACCTGCGGGTCTGCAGCGACTGTCACATGGCTATCAAGTTCATTTCCAAGTTAGTAGGCCGAGAAATTACCGTGAGAGATGCAACTCGCTTTCACCATTTCAAGGATGGTTCTTGCTCTTGCCGGGACTATTGGTAAAATTGTTACAATAAGCACACATTGCTCAAACAATTAGAGGCCCAATGTTCCAAGAAGAATTGCACTTAGGTAACTTCGTACATCAGCTTGCTGGCTGTTGTTTTCGTTGGCAAAAACACATGATACAACATCATATTGTAAGTGTGATCTTAGGCGTTGGGGTCACGGAGTTGTTGATTGTTAGCAGAAACTCGAATCAAGATCATCGTAAGCAGGGTAGAGATCAGTGCCGCTGGTTGTGTCCTCGCAAGATACAGAAAATGGGATGCTGATCAGCTGATGGTTTTTGATTCAGAGAAGCCTAACCGTACAGTATTCACACAAGTAACACAGGTAGGATAATTACAAGTGCATCAGGAAGTGACGAAGAGCTCCTGCATTATAATTCTCAGTTAAGATGTATGCAGTTTTATCCGAGATCTTTTCAAATGAATACAATTCTTGAACAAGATGGGCATTCTAGGACAGAAGTGTTGAGTATTTTTTTATTTTATTTTTTTTATTTTTTATTTGAAATAAAGAAAAAAATTTATGTTATGTTTTTAATATGTTTTTCATGATATCATATGTCTCAATAAAATCAATATATTTAACATTATATTTATGAAAGCTTAACCCAAATCACAGAACGATCTCTCAAAAAGTATTTTCTTAACGTTATCAACACAGATTTCTTAAAACGGTTTAAGTTATTGTCCCGATTTTATTGGGAGGCATAATGAACATTGATGTCACTCATGTTTCTGCCCTAATTTTGGTCTCCTTTTGTTTTCCGTTGTTCCGCTCAACAGCTCCTCGCCTCCTCTATCTATTCATCCCCTTTTCACCTTCAACTGATCGCTTTGCTTCTCTGAATTCATCATCTTTCCAATGTCGTCGTTCAAAAATGCGATGCCGAGGAGGGCACACAAGGAGCGACCTCAGCCGTACGAAACCCTAACCCTATTTTAACTTTATCGAACCCTAGCCCATCGAAGTTTCATTTCAATTAATTGGTTCTTTTTTGGCAGGGAATCGAGGAAGAAGTTCGGTTTGTTGGAGAAGCACAAGGACTATGTGGTTCGGGCAAGGGCGTTTCATCGAAAAGAAGAGATTTTGAGGGTGGGTTTTTGGTTGATTTAGGGTTTAGGGTTTTGTTTAGCATTTTGGGGGTTCTGACGTGGTTTTGGTGATTGTGGGGTTTTGGTTCGTTTGGAGTTTTTGGGTTCTGACGTGGTTTTGGTGATTGTGAGTTCGATTGTGGATTTGGGTTTGTTTGAATTGGTGGGATGATTTTGTTGGTGTCTGCTTGAGTTTGAATTTGGGGTTGTTTGGCATTTGTGGGTTTATGATTTTGGCGATTGTTTTGATGTAGAAACTCAAAGTGAGAGCAGCGAATAGGAACCCAGATGAGTTCTATTTCAAGATGATTAACACTAGGACAGTCGGTGGGGTTCACAAGCCGGGGTGAGAGATATTACTTGCTTAATTTTGCTTGGTATGTTTTGAATTTGGACTTTTTGTGTTTGACAATGCTGGTGTGATGATTATGATTATAAAGGATTGAAGCAAACAAGTATTCGCCGGAAGAGCTTATGTTGATGAAGACACAAGACAAGGGGTATATGATGCAGAAGATTCAAAGTGAAAAGAAGGCAAGCTTGGGGGTTGTGGATTTGTATTGGAATTTGCTTTGTCTTTGAGGCTTTTCCGTTTGATTGGTTATGGTTTTTTGTTGGTTTCGTTCAGAAAATTGAAAAGCTGGAGGCTTCTTTGCATTCTGTGGATGGTCGACCTTCAAGAGGACATGTTTATTATGCAGAGGACAGGTGTGACTTTTTTTCCCATTATTTGGTAATATCTTTGGTGTTCCATTGCAACTCTTATTGGAATCTGCTTATGATGGTTTTCAAAGAGAAAATGAGTATTATTGAAAACAGGAAGAAATACTATGGGGTGTTTTGTTTCGGTTAATTGTTGGGTAAAGATTTTTTTTAAAAAGGCACAGAGACTCAATAACTTGTAGGTTGCCTTTTATGGTTATCAAAGAACCTAAGTTTCTGTCAGGGCATCTAGAAACCATTCAGGCTTTTATTGTACCCATAAGCTGTTAGCCTAGAATTTAATTTATCAAAGCTCGTCTTCAATACAAGATAGCTGGTTATATCTATGCAACCATGTTGTGAACAGTGAACAACTGCAGATTATTGTGAATTTTGTTGAATAGGAAATTTGACATGCTTTGTTCCTTTCAGTGAAGAAGCAAAGGAGATACGACTCAGGTCCTCGACAGATGGGAAGTTTGCGCTTGAGGGCATACCCAGTCGTATTATGAAGTATGCTCTGTTTGATTCCTGCTTTTAACTGTTTTTGCTTGTAAAGAACGCTTGATAGTTTGACGTTGTGTCTTGAGTTTTGGTTCTACGTCTTCATATTGCTGTTCACCTATTTTAATCCTTAAGAATGATTTTATGTATGATGCTCAATGCTGATAGGTGTTAATGGGGATTCCAAGTGCTTGGGTCCTGTCATTCTAATGATGGTTCGGTGAATAAATTACTCTCAGGATTTACTTTTTCCTTCAGTTCAATAATGAGGTAATATTGGGGTTTGACATTACCATTAGTAGTCAGTTGAGAAATTATTGATGGAACTCTTGAGGGAGTTGTTTCCTTTTCGGACACTTCCCTGAGATAGGTTAAGCATCCATTGCTTGGTTTTCAGAAGCTATAGATGGACTAGCCGCTTACTTTCGGAAAATGAGGCATACGGGGAATGTTGTAGGCACATTAATAGTGTGCCTACTGAACTTCCCAGCAGTTAGGCGATGCAAAGATCATAGATTTATTTGCATTATACCCTAACCTATAGTCATCAGTGTTAGAGCAAGTCCAACGATGAGTTAAATATAATTCTATATCTATAATTTGGTACCAAATTGGAGGGAAAAAAAAAGGAGCTCCAACCTTGACTCAATTCCAGTGGCAACATAGAATTGAGTCAAATTTGGTTCTTAATTTGGAACCAAATCTAAGTGTAGTCATCCTTGTCGCGTCATCATTTCATTTAAAATCACTTGAAACAATGTGGTTCTAAAATAGAACTAAGCACTGGATCAAGAGATTTATAATTTTGGAACCATTTGATTCTAAAATAGAATCCTTTTTGTTCTAACATAGAATCAAACATTGGAATAAGAGGTCTATAAGTTGGGTCAAAAGTACTTTTTGGTGTCGGATTATGACAATGGTTTGACTCATTTTAGCTCTATGGTTGGACTTATTCTTAGTTGGAAAAAAACTATTGATGTTATCACCACTTCGTGTATCTTTCTTTTTTTAGTGGAGAATTCTGTACATGAGTTCATATCAAAATTTTATTGTTTTAATGTCCCTGCGGAAATCTCTACAAACAGGTGCTACGGGCCAGGAATTTGATATGGGGCTGTGTATCTTGACCGTTATGTCTCATGACTAGCTTATTCTCTCCTCTTTCCTTCTCCAACTATATTCTATGAATGCTTCGTTTCATGTGCAGGAAAGTTGCTGCATCTTATAGGGAGCTTGAAGCTAGAAAGAAGAGAGTTAATGATATGGAGCGGATCCACAATGATATGGCATTGAAGATGGAATTACAGGTAGTTACCTTTGCTTATCTCGATACCGGGTGCCTCCTTCTGCTTAGCAAGTGGTGCTTTTTCTCCGTGAGGTTGATTTTTGTAATTTATGGCTGTGTCGGCTTCATCAGCCATCAAACCTTGTGATTTCACACCACCCATTTGTCGACTGAAACCTGACTTCCTTTCACTAACTATGGGTATAACTATGGGAAGCTCCTATCCTTCAAATGCCCACTTGATTACCCTTTAGTATATGGACTATTCTGTAGAACCTATGTTTTAGATATACTTGCATTCACAGGTTAGCAAATGAGTGGCCTCGCTTTAGAGATTTGTTTTTAACTCAGTTGTCAATGGCAGCCCGCTGAACCTATGTTCTGGCATAGTGGATCGGCTTCTTATGCTTCAATTCCCAGAAATAGATTGCCCCTATAATTTTTCTTCTAAATGGTGAAGTTCTGTTCCTGTGTCAAGTTCAGCTAATGTGCTTTGCCCAAGGATTTGATTACTATTTCTATTTGGGCATTGGTCTGTTACAAATTACTAGCATTTCGGGAATTGAACGCTCGTTGGTGCATGTTTGTGCTGTGTGCAGAAAAAGGGTAGGAAACGCAAGCTTCGAGAAGATGAAATAGTATGCCCGACCACGACCCCCGTGTACAAGTGGCGTCCTGAAAGGAAAAGATGAATTCCAGAGGACTACCCAGATGCACAACTGGTGATAGCAGAAATCTAGAAAGCCATTGAATGCGGTGCAAGTCCTTTCCATGCTTCGGCAACTGGTGCTTGTAGTCTAGTTCGAGGTTACAGACGCGGCAAGAATGAAGGTGTATTAAAGCATTAGCCTAACTAGCTGTAACAATTTTGGCCTCAGTTACAAAAATTTTGTTGTAAGAGCTTGCTCGTTGCAAAGTTTTTTGATCCCGGTGTTTGGTATCCAATGTTGATTTTGTAGAGAATTTCAGCCTGAGCTTCTTTGCTCACCTTGCTAATCATTGTGGTTTCTGTTCTATTGTTGTTTAAGAAATGTATTGTGTCACGGCTAATGATGTGATTGAAGATCTACTTTATGTTAACGATCATTGTGATTTCAATTTTGATTGCTTCTCGTGAAGCTAGCAACCATGGATTCAAGGCTTCACGATTATAGACTTGCAGAATGGAGTCGTCTACTGTTATAAACAGCGGAAGCGACAAAATGTTGGAACTCTTGATGCACATTGTTAATCCTTGATTCTCCCATGACTTGCTACTCGCAGCTGTATGAAGTGCACCAGACGCGGCAAGCATGAAGCAGTAATCAAACAATTAGTTAAGGAAAAAAAAAAAGTATGATATTAAATGATGTCGTTACCATTTGAATAAGAGATACTCACCTAGAATCATCACTCTTTACAAAATATACTGTCGAATGTCGGCATCTGAATATGAAAGTGTCCAAAAGGCTCATAAATGAAGACAGAAAAGGTTGGTGAAGGCAACTGAACACCCACAAATCAATCATGGAGTACATATCTGTATAGGACTCGACGAACATACATCTCACCTAAGGTTTGTCTCAGGAAAGGGATCGTCGGCTGTTGCTGTAGATGCAGACGGTCATCTTGGCCCGGTTCAAATTTTTCTTGCATTTTAAGGTTTGGGTTTATGATTTATGGTTTGTGCCTGTGTTTTTTAGGGGCTTTTTTTTGGAGTTTTTTAATATAGATATTTTTAGGTAATATTTCTTCGATCCAACGAAAATTATAACACATATATATTTTGTATTATTCTATACGCATGAATATAAATTTCGTTTTCATATCAAATAACGTCTAATCGTCACGCGATATGTATTGATTGAAATACATAACTTACACAATCATTGATGTTTGACGATAAATTTACAAACAACTGTGTTTGATCGTCGTTGCACGTGTCAAACTTTGTGTTGATACACATACCAAGTCAATCTGTTGCGATTGTTATGGGATGGATGGAGTAATTTGTTTAGGATTTTATTTTTCTTTATTAGGGTTTTGTTTTTAATGATTTTTTAAATGTTTTTTTTTAAGAAAAAGGAGGTGAATATTATTTTTTTTGGAAAACTGCGCATGTGTTGTTCTCCCTTCAACAGCCCACAATCCAAGTCCTTTGTCTAATAGATTTCAATTGTCAAAATTTAAACATATTACGAAGATATGCCTTTTGATGAGAGTCATACCCACCCCATCATATATCTTTTTCCAACGTTTTAATCTTGATGGTTGATTTTGAGTGCATATACTTAGCCTTGAGTCATTATAGGATATATTTCCTCCGTCTCAAAATAAATACAACGATTTGATTTGAGGGTTTGTCGAAATAAATTTTGATTCGCATCACGGAACGAATAAATATCATTTTTCGTAAAATTATCGTAGAACACAAATGGTAGTTCAAGTTATGTACTTCAACCTGAGCAATGACGTAATTTTTTTACATCGTTAAGATGAATCCCCACTAGCCTCAAAATCCATGTTGGTCACGCCCGTTGATTTCGGTCAAAGGTTTACCCGATGCTGATGGGGGGCGCCTTATAATTATCTCAGGATTGAAGTTCATAATTTAATCCATCAATAATGTCTCATAATATACATAAAAAATATCAAAATAAGTATTTTTTTTCATCAAATTTCACATAAGTTAAATACAAATATAAATTCATGGATTGAATCAAATCATTATCTATATTTTAAAACGAAAAGGATATTTTTTATATTATATTATGAAGAGAATATGATATCTCACTATACATTCACTATTCTCTCGTGACGCTCACGACTTTATGCTCCGTGTCTTAACTCCTTGCCCTCTCACTCGCTTCTCTCCAAAACCCCTGTTGAACCAGCAAACACATTTTCACCACCACATTCTCATCATCATTTTCATAATCGTATCTCAATCTGGGTTTTCTTTTCATGGTATGAAATTGTCTAATAATTTTGATTTGGGTAGAAATCTGTGTTGTATGAGACATAGATCTGTTGCATTTGGTGCCAATTTGTGTTTTGCCCATTTGGATATGTGATTTTGTTTTGTTTTGTTTTTTTTTTTTTTGGGTATTTTGAATTGGGAGTGATTTTTGGGGTGTTCTGTGATGTGGGTTTGGTTCATTTTTGGTAAAGATTGATTCTTGATTCATTTCCTTTGATGAGTATTTTTGGGATGTTGTGGTCCATGAATGTGATGAAAGGGTTGGGTAGGAGAAATGTGTCTAGGGTTTGTGGAGTTGGTGTTTTTGATCTGATTGTGAGCATGGCACTGGCATTTCGAATTTGGGTTTGATTGATTTTGCCCTAGGAGCTTAATTTTGGTTAATGTTGTAACCTATTGTTACTCATTGGCTTTCATCTGCCAAACATGATGTGGTGTTATCTGATTGACTCTGGTTTTCGCAATGTCATTTGCAGTTGTTACTTTTAAAGTTGAGAGATTGTGTTGGAGCGAGGCAATTGCTGGATGTGCTGAATTGGCTTGTATGAGATTGGAGTGAAATGAGAATTGATTAACTTGCTTCATGGCGCAAAGCTCGGAGATCTCTTCTTTAAGCTCAAATGGGGAGGCTAGTCCTTCACATTATTCTGGTATTTTTATTGGAGACGACTGCGATGATACTGGAGCTAGCATTGCATTTGCACCTCTGTGAGTAGTTACATTCCTCTCAACAACTATTATTAACGGATTGACATTTATCCTCTTTCAAATTGTAGTTTTTCTGAAAAATGATCTTTGTCATCTAGCCGTAGTATTTTGTCATCTAGACACGCATGATTGGAAGACATGTCCAAGGATATAATTTGAGCAATGCATAAATCTTTTGCAGCACTCCGAGGACTCTATCAAACTCTATTCCATCAGAACTTGCAGGGGCTATACCTTTGATCAATAAATTTCAGGTAATGGACCAGTACTTGCATCAAAATATATGATGTTTAAAATAAAACTGATAAACAACTTCTTTTTATTATGATGCATCGTGTGTTGTCACTTCATTGATCATATTCTTAGGTAGAGGGTTTCTTAAGAGCAATGGAGAAGCAGATTCAATCTGCTGGAAGGCGTGGATTTCTCTCTAAAAGGTCGTCTAGCCCTCAAAATCAGGAAAAGTTCACTTTTGAGGACATGCTTTGTTTTCAAAAGGTACTCATCGGCGTCATTTTCTCTCTCTTTGTAATGAACATGTAGGAGTAAGGATTCTGTAGGCACAAAACTTCTTTACAACCCATGGAAGATTCATCCTGACCTCTTTTTCCTATAATCTTTTAATTTGTTCAGTAACTGACCACTTGCGACTTCTAACGGAAACTTGATAGGATCCTATCCCAACTTCCTTGCTTAAAATCAGCAGCGACTTGGTAAGTCAAGCAAGAAAGCTATTCCAGAGAATCCTGAAGTATATGGGAGCTGACTCATCAGATAGAGGCACTCCAATTAGCTTGGATGAAAGGGTTGAGATAGTTGAAAAGCTGTATAAGCACACTTTGAAGCGTTCTGAGCTCCGTGATGAACTCTTCATACAAATTTCAAAGCAGACAAGGAATAACGCCGAGAGGCATGCATTTCCTTCCTCAAATTTTACTGCTCAACAGATATAAAATTGTTGTTAGGACTTCTGATTTTTTTCCCTATCATATATAATGTTCTTGGAGTTGTTCACGATTCTTGCTTCTAATTTTGTAGGCAATATCTCATCAAAGCATGGGAATTGATGTATTTGTGTGCATCCTGCATGCCTCCCAGCAAGGACATTGGGCGATATTTGTTCAAGTATGTCGAAAATGTTGCTCATTCTGTTAACATAGATTCTGAAGTCCAAGCACTTGCACAGAGCACATTGAGTGCATGGAAGCACTCTGTCAAGGCCGGGCCTAGGAATACCATACCTGGTCGAGAAGAGATCGAAGGCCACTTGACACGGAAGATGCTGACAACAATAGTGTTTTTCTTGGATGAAACATTTGAAGAAATTTCATATGACATGTCAACAACTGTTGCTGATGCAGTTGAGGTAGCTTATTTAATTTTACCCTTGATAAATGACAATGCTATTATATTTGATTGAGTTGAGATGCGTAACCAGGAGAATACAATGAAACTTCTTAACTTCAAATGCTTCATGCTCATTGCCTTTTCTCTGTCATTTCAATGTTTTTGTGGGTTAATTCTTCTCTGCCGCATCGGCAAAAATGAACTCCTTATTAGGTGGCGTCACTTTTCATTCTCAAGTAACTAAAAACATCTCTGTACTGGTTTTTTCGTTGAAATGAACTCCACAAAAAATTCATTTATCAAGCGATTTGGCTCTTGCTTTTCGCTTTTCGAGCCTTTTTTTTTTCTTTTTTCTTTTTACAAAAAGAAACTTTATTCAAGTTTAATATTGTGAAACTGATCATCAATAAGCTGACAGTAAGGCTGACTTATCTGTTAGCTTTTTCAGTCTTATCCCCAAAGAACCAAACTCTGTCTTATGTAAAGTTGCCAGAGTACGATTATACTCTTCAATTCAATTGTATACTTCAAACTTTCAAAACAGCATGAGGCAAGACAACAAAAATGGAATTGAACGAGGGGACCTCCCCCAACTTAGGGGAATCATTTTATTACGACTGACCAGTTAGAAAGAACAAAGACTCCTGAAGAAATGAAAATATACAAAGATTGATAGATGAAATTAGATGGTTTTGTAAAATATTGTCTAAAAAGAAGTTTCTATTTCAATAGGGAGAAAAAATAAAGAAAGAGAGAAAAAAAAAAGAGAAAGAATATAATCTAATAAAGAGGGTGGGTAGAAATATTTCTTTTCTTCTATCTGACTAGCTAGTCATATCCGTGGACATGACCCTAACGTTGGGGATATATATAAGAATATAGAATAGACCAATCCTAAGAATTTATTGTATTCAATGTGGATCCAGCACAAGAATAGAAACTAAAAAAGCTTTTGAGTCTTCGATTTTTTATTGAAGATCTTGCTTGTATAGCAAAAAGAGTATCGATCCAAAATAGATTTTTTTAGAATTGTTTGATCAAGCATATACTACAAGATCCATACATGATTTTTTTAAATTGTCAATCAGACCTTTTATAGAATTCTTAGTGGGCTTGAACCATGGTCTAGAAGAAATACTCAACTCTTGTGCTGAAAAAACGTGTGTACAGATTTGACCTTGTCACCATATGATCAGAATGCACTCTCGTACCATGTTTGGCAGTTCTCATCATGTGAAAATTTGTGAAAATATAATTCATAGTTCCCACTGGCTAATTATTCATATTCATGTGAGTGATTTTGGGGGATTCACGTAGCAGAACAGAATAACTGTTCTAAGTTATCCTGAACTTCGTCTGGGTAACTTCCCTGATCTTTATGTTCAAAAACATTTTGAAAAATTTTCTTGTCTTGAATGATAGTTTATCAATGTCTTGTTGCTAAACTGTTTAGAATGGTAAAAACTGTGCAACATTATTTGTTTGTAATGTGCTATTGTTTACTTTCACTAACATGTCAATATTATTGGTTAGCTATTTCAGCAAACAGTTAATATTATTGATAAGCTAGTTTCTTATTTACTGTGTCCAGGAAGTTGCTGGAGTAATCAAATTGACTGCATATTCAAGTTTCAGTCTTTTTGAATGCCGGAAAGTTGTTACTGGTTCTAAA